>JAOEGS010007022.1:0-24120 GCA_025447755.1 Corythornis vintsioides
GGAAGGGGCGTTACCCGCCCGGCGGGGCGGGGCTGGGTGGGGTACGGTGGGGCCGGGCACGGGGCGGGGCCTCGGGGGGGGCGGGGCGCCGCACAGCGGGGGGCGGGGCCGGCGCGGAACCGGGGGGCGTGCTGCGCCTGCGCGGGGGCCCGCGGGCAGAGGCCCCGAGTTCCCTTCGGAGGTGCGCGGTGGGGGGGGGAAGTAAGTAGGGGGTGCCGGGGTGGGGGCTCGGGTCTGCGCTTTGTGCAGGGCGAGGGCATAGAGGTGGCCCGGGTGAGGGGCGGGGAGCGAAGCGGGCGCTGGGTGGGGGCGGCTGAGCGGCAACGGCCGCCCTGCCCCTGAGTTGCGGCGGCGCCGGCGCTGCCCGCCGCCGTTGCGGGACCTTAGACCTCCCGTGGCCTGCGGGCTTGTCGGTCTTCGGGCGGCCTTGACCCGTCTCTGGCCAAACTGCTCTTGCGGTGTTGCCTTTCCCCTGGAGCCAGTGCCAGGCCCTCACCCGTTAGAGCGGCCGAGCCGCTGGGACGCGGGCGGTGCAGCCGGGCAGGAGCAGGCCGCAGTGCGGGTACATCTGCTTTGCCCACGTGTGGGCCTTGCGGCGCTTGGGTTGCCCGGGCCCACCCTTCTTCCGCCGGCGACCGGGCCCTGCTGTCCGTCCCTCACAGGGAGCCGTTTACAGGCGTCTCCGATGCTTTGTGCACGAGGCCCGAAACACCTCCCTGAGCGTGGTTGCTGCTCTGAAAAGCCTAAGAAACGAAGCCCCTGAAGAGGGCGCGGGGGCCCAGTTTGCGTGGCGTGCGGCAGAGCAGGTAGCTGTGACATCTTGCAGCAGCAGCTGGGAGGCAAGAGTCTGGGCCGTGCGGAGCTTAGAGCCTTTGTGTTGTCTGTGCACAAGGCACCGCAGATGGGATGACTGGACTCTAACACGGGCAGCACTCTCTGCTCCCACTGGGCTTCAGCCCATTCTCTGCCAGTCTCGCCTGGGGGAGGAGGAAAACTCAGTCTCTTTGAATGCTCTGGCACGTTTGTCCTTCAGAGTGTGCCTTTGCTGCAGCATTTGTGTGGGGCTGCACTGCTGGGGTTAGGTTTGTGTGAGTATGAGTAGTCATGCAGCAAATTTGGACCAAAATTCCTATGTCCTGACAAGTGGAGCATTTACTCGTGTGTCACGGCAACTCAGGAAGTGTGGGCACTACTCTGTGCTTTGCTGCTTATTGTCAAAAAAACTCATTTGGTGGTCCATTGAGTAAGGGGAAGCAATTTGGGGGTGAAGACAGCACAGCATGAAAGCTGTACTTGTGGTGAAAGATGAGCACCCAACCTTTTTAGAATCGGGACTTGGAGATACTTGTCTGATTCAAGACTTCTCCAAGCTTACTTGGGAGGGTCTTGTTCAGGAGAGAAATTGAGTTAAGGGAGGTTTTCCAGTGAGAAGCAAGGCTTATTCCGACAGAGCTGCAGTTAGCATTATGCTGCCTTGTGGCATGAGTGTATTAGGTATCCCTTTTTTTTTTTTTTGTGGTGTAGCTTCATTAGGAAGGCTTGAAACCCTTATTGTTCTTTGTTCTATAAACAACTAGCTTAGGTCGGTAGTTCCTGACTTTATTTGTAGTTGAGCCACAGCTCATCACCTTCTCTTGTTTCTGTCCTCCCTGCCACAGCTTCCCCCAGTGCAGTTAACTGCTGTTTTGTGATCACACCTTGCTGGTTAGGACCTGGTCACTCAGGTCAGGGCTGGGAACAGAATCTGGTCTTGTGGCTTCTCACTTACTGTCCTGTTATAGAGACCTCAAGACTGTTAAAAGTAGTAAAGATGTATTTGAGAGGTGATAGCAGCATTAAGTTAAGGGAGTGTGGGCAGTTCTCTGAATTAATATGTAATTTCAGAAGGCAGAGACAGAGAGGGCCCTCATGGGACTTCATCTACAGCCCCATGGACCTCACCAGAGCACACCTGGGATTAGGTACCCACTCTCCTGCTCTTTTCTTTTGGCCTCACACAGAAAGTTATCTTCCTGTAGATTAATTTCTTGCTGGTACACTGGGAATCATACCTCCCTATTTTAGTACTGTGAATAAGAATATATAGAATGGTTTAAGGTGTTTGGATATTAGAACAATAAGAGCCATAAGTACCTTAGAGTTGGGACTTCCGGATGCTTAAAATGTCAAAAGTAAGTTTTCTATTAAAGGTATTTAGCTCTTTTTATCTGCTTTTCTTGATGGTGATCTGGAAAATGAAGTCAATGTGTTTTGCTTCAGAATTGTTAACAAACGTACCTGTAATGAATTTATGTTGGTAACTTGGATCAATAAATAACCTGTTTTAACAACTAATCCTATTCATAAATGGGATTCAAAAAGACTTAATTCCTCTTTGTGAATCCTGGTCTTTCTGTCTGTCATTAATATAAAATCAATTATATCTTCGTAATGAATATCTTGTGTATTTTTAACACACACAGGCTCTTAATCACATTGTTTCCTTTAGGAGGAGAGCTGTGAATGGATTCAGTCCCATAGTTCACAGCTGGCTTCTGTAGCTCATCCTGGCAGACAGTCTATAAATAAACCTGCAGTGGCAGAGTAGGGGTTTAGGTATTTGCATCGTGCATATTGTCTTGGATTTATTTCCTGCATTTTAATGATGGATGACAGATGCTGTTCAAATCTTTGTGTTGCCCAAAGCGTGTTTATTTTGGTCTCTTAGAAGAATAAAGGGAATGTTTGCCCCTACTGTTTGACTGTGCAGATCAGGTCATTACCATTAAAGTGAAGCATGGTTTTTCCTGTTTTATTTTGGTGTTAGACAGCAGGATTTGGGTAGTAGGTCTTAGCATTTGCTTTGAAACATCCATTGGTTTGCCCTGGGGCCTACTTGTGGGGGTAAGTTCTGAGCATAGAGAGAGAAAGGAAATAGGTGCTTGTGGAAGGACAGACCTTGAGCATGTAGGGAGCAGGTGTCATTTCTAAACCTTGCGATTAAAAAAGTAAGTAATATTGGATTGCTGTTTAAAAGTATGTTTACACTAGTATGCAGGATAAGAATGGCACCCTGACTGGTTTTTAGGGTGTACACCACTAATAAAAACTGGAGCAGAGCCATTACACTGGCCTTTTGAGTGTTCAGATGCAGACCTTGTAAGTGCTCCCACAGCCGTGTTAATGGTGCAATTCTTGTGGACCATTCTTATAAAGCACATTGCTGTTTTTGCTGAAAATCCCTTTCTTGACCAAATTTCTCAGTATTTCTCCAGAGATACTGCCACAATCTAAGGCTGGGTTGGCAGTGAAAGGCAAAGTCCCAGTCGTATTTTTGCCTCGTTCCCTCACACCAGCATCTATGGGATGAGTTGGGTCAAGGAGCTGATCTAGCTGAAAGCTGTGGCTGATTGTCATGAATGCTAGAGCAGCATGAGGGAGGCAATGGAAATCTGTGTTGGGGGGACTCAGGGCTTCCTTTCGTGGTACAGTGTGCCCCAACATTGGCTCAAAGTGAGTATGTCATCCTGTTCTCATCTGGAAGATGTCCTTGCTTTGTATCACCTCCCTGAAGTGGTCTGCTTGTGTGTTTGCATGCCTTTGATGAAAATATTGTATGTGGCCCACTTCTGTTAGCTGGAATTAAATTTTCCATAATTCCTCCATTGAGAAACCACTCGGGATTGCAGTAAATACACATTAGTTCTTTAATCTTGAGGAAAAACACTGAAGATGATTGTTTTTAGTATGGCACTTAAAAGTGGTACATTGGGTCAGTAGTTTCTAGAGGTTTATAGCTGATGAAGAGTTTCTTTGTTGTGTGATGTTGGAATTTGCTGTCGGTCTGTTGCATTGAAAGGGGCAAGGCTGAAGGGCCCTCAAAAATGGAGTGTTTGCTGCAGGAGGTTACTGTGTGTTCAGACTTCCTCACTGAAGTAGAAATGGGGTCATTTTAGTGAATATTTGATTAACAAGCTCCTCCCCACTTTCTGAATCTTACTCCGAATTCTGACAGAGATTTGTGCTAACTTTTAACAAGTATGTGGAGCAGAGAGAAGCAAAGCAGCTGTATGATTCTGTTTTTAAGAAATTGATCTCTCTAACCATGAGACAGAGCCACTGCTGTTGTTTAGGGGCAGCAGGCTGGGAACTGGGAGAGACATTTGTCTGAGCAGTTCTTTATCAGTGCTTTGGTGCAGCTACTTATGGCCAGTGTTATATCAATAGCTGTCTTTGTGTTGGGCCTCTCATTTTAGGATAGCATCTCCATGTAAATACTGCTCTTGCCTAGCATGAACCACTTGGAAATTAATCCTGCTTGAGCAGGAGATTGTACTAGATGACCTCCACAAGTCCCTTCCTGGATAATTCCTCTGTCAGGAGTGTATTAGTGAGTAAGTACTAAGCAGTGGTAGTGTTTTGCTCATCCAGGGTATTGTAGGGTACCCTCTTGCATCAGCTGGGCAATACCAGCAGCACACTTCTGGGAATTCCTGCAGATTTTCTTGTTCTTGAAGGTTATGGGAGTACTCTTCCCATACACCTCTAAGCACTGGAAGATGACCTGGGGAGAGCCCTCTTCAGAAGCAAACTTGGGTCATGTCTTTTCCCCATGCCTAAGCTAAGTGCAGCCTCCCCTGAGCTTTTTTAAGGCCTACTGGTTGTGAGGCAGCATGAGCACTGGCGAGAAGAGTGGTGCTGGGTGCACTGGGGCTGATGGCTGCCATCACTTGATAGCAGCTTTTCAACTCTGACATCAGCTTGGAGTCTTAGTTTGGCAGCACCTGGCGTGACAGTGAGTTCTGTTCCCTTTGGAATTTAGTTCAGAAATTAGCCACTCCACAGAGGAGAAAACTTGTGAGAGTTTTCATGTGAACATGAGAGATCACGTTCACAGCCACAGAGGGATCAAGTGGGACTGGGTCTGGTTGAGGAGCATCTGGAGATGGACCCAAACTGCTGGCTGTTTTCAGAAGGGAAGCTGGCATGTTATAGTAGCTGAAGATGTGATTCACTCTTCGTGAACCCACTTGCACCCTTGGGTGCTTGTACTTCATGCCACAGGAGCATTCTTCTCTTCCCTCCACCTTGAGCCCTCCTGCTAATTGGAAGCATCCTTGCTGTTTACTCAGCTCCTAACAGGATGCTTCATAGCAAATAATCAATCATACAAAGTTTCTTAGCTTGTGACACATCTTAATGTGCTGAGGAATAATTCTTAGCAAAGAAGGGGGCACTGAGTCATCTGGAAAAATAAACAGTCCTTGGACAATTAACTCTGTTGATGCTCCTGCTGGTAGCTTTGTAACTTCAAACCTTCACTGCTACCACCAGGTAGAAACAAACGGTGACTCCTCCAGGGAGTGGAGAGGTGAGTTCAGAGTCTAGACAGTGCTTTAGGACTCAGAGATGTGGCTTTGGGCACATCTGGCTATGGTGGTCTTGACGTTGCTGTACTTCTAACAGTGGGCAGAGGTGTTACTGTGCCTGCCCTGCCATGAGAAGATCCCTCCTATAGGTCTTATGTAGTTGTGAGGATGAACAGGCCCTTCCTTTCCTGCCAGTGAAGCCACCATGCCTGCCAAGGGAATAGAGATAGGGGTGCTAGTGGAAGTTGATCTCTCCAAGAAGTGTCCATCAAAGACAACAGAGGTCAATTTGCTGCTGCTGCTGCTTGTGTGAGTTTTTTAGAGGGAGCCAAAGTCTCAGTGTGATTTTGAAGGAAGTAGGAGTAATATTACCCACTGGGTTTGTGTTTCATGTGGGGAAATAGTACACTTCAGTGTAGAACAGGTCACAGGCTGTCCTCCTTGCCAATGCAGAGTGTGGGTTTACAGCAAGGCAGCATAGTTGAACTCACTTAGACATCCTTGCAGCAGCAAGGCCCAGGTAATTGGGCCTTGATTGCCAGCAGCACTGTAAATGCTGCAGGGCCTTGTTTTTCTTAGGGTTACTCAGCTAGGTAAGGAGCTGTGGCAAAAACACAGCCTTCTTGAAGTCTCATTTCAGAGAGGGTTCAGGGCAGGCAGTCTCTGCAGGGAAGCGCTGGCTGAACTTGTTTGGAGATCTAGTCCACTGAAAACTGGCTTTGTTTAGCAAATAAATATAAGCCTGGTCTGTTACTGTTCTCTTCCAGACCTGCCTGTGTGACAGGTGAGATGGTTTGCAACATATCATGGGCTTTGCTCAGGGAATGCTGCTGGTGTGCACATTTCCAGTGCTGCTCATCTTGCTGTCAGATGTTGCCTTCTCTGTAGGACAGCTGCACACCTTAAAAATTACATAATTCCCCAAGTAAGCAAGCACATTTAGGGAAAAATAAAAACAGTAAAGAGAGTGAAGACTTAGCCTGGGCAGTACTTGGTTGTAGTAAGAGTGTCTGTGGTCTTGTCTGCTGGGGAGCTCTGTAGGTATTTTTGTTTTGCTAGAGAAGTTAGGTCAGCTTTGTTTTTAAAATATATTAAGAAAATGTCTTTATGTTGTACTGCTACAGTTTGGCCCTAAGTTCATTAGAACTGGCAAAGGGAGATAAGAGGTCAATGTATTTTTAATGTTTACTTTAGAAAGGAGAGAAGTGGAGCATGTGGTGGTTACACTACCAAGGTCTAAGCAAACAGTGTCACACAGCGGTAGTTGCAGTGAGTTGGAAAGTCTTAGCTCTACCTGAGCTGGCCTGAAAGAGTGATACTGAATCCAGCTTTGTAGTGTGTGCATCTCAATTGTTTTGTCTCCTGAACTCAGGCAGGGGATGTTGATCTGCTCTGTAGTGTGAAGTGGATGCCATTGCCATTCTGTGTGCTGTGGATTGCAGCATCCAAAGGGATGTTGAGGCTCTAGCAGGTGATACACATAAGGGAAAGTAAGTGAAACAAGTTCTATCCATTTTCCAGAGTTCATCATTCTCTCATTTCTTTCCTAGGGTGGCTGACCAGAGTCCAAATGGCCCTTTTGAACAGGCATTTTGGTTTATCCTTAACCCATCTAAGCAGTACAGTGATCCGACGACAATTAAGGTAATCGTCAAATCTTTCTTTTTTTCTTGGGAGAGCTTCCTGGCTGAAAGATGTGCTGCTAAGTAGGTCAACCATAAGATATATAATTTCTAATTAAAAAAGGATAATATAATAATAAACCACAGACATCTCGCTGCTGTCTCTTTACAGGTTGTGAAGTGAGCCCATACACAACAACACATGTAGGTTTCTGACAGTCTGAACATGGTCTGAATTCTTCATTTTCATTTTCATTCTTCATATAAGAAGGCTTTTAGGCCTTTGAGGGCAGTGCAAGGACCTGCAGCCAGAACGTGTTTCTCAAAAAACCAACAGCCAGCCCCTGCTGACTCAGAGCCAATTACCTGTTTAAAATTATTCCAGAGTTTATAATTTCAGTTTTTTTAGATCAAAAGTAACATAAAAAGTTGTTTCCTTCTACTTTAACAGTGTCCATTTTGCTATTTTTCTTTAGGTTCTTGTTATAGGCTCAAGGCATTTAAAGCTTCTTAAATTTATGGACCTTTTATTTTACAGTGCCTTGCATAAAGCTTAGAGTCTAATCCCACAGTATACTTGGTGTAGATGTGGGAATCTCTAGCATATAACTCTTTGAAGTGTCAGGGCTTCAGTTTAAAGGGTGAGAATAGTCATTTCCATGACTGTGGTCTAGAGAGGGGATTAAGGCAGTGCTCAGGGCCAGGCTGTGTGATAGTCCCAGGAGCTGGCTCAAGGAGATATGTAAGTCTTACTGCCTTTCTCTGTAAACAGCCTGAATGAGAACATTGGCCAACAGATATTTAAAGGATATATATGTGTGTTGGCAGCAAGAGGGAGGCAAAATCCACAGGGGTGAGTAGTGCTCCTGCAAGATGTCAACAGTCTTAATGGAGAAACCTTTCCTTTGTGGTGAGCCTGCTTTGGATGTGGTAGGATTTTCTTCCAAGACTGTGGCAGAAATGGTGAAGAAGAAAGATTGGGAAAGAAAAAGTCCTCCTTGTACAGTTATTTTTGTCTAGTGGTACCTGGGAAAGAATCACACTTACAGTTTTTTGCTACTGCTGTATTGTGGACTTGGTCCAACGTAGTCTGCCCCTCCTTCTTCCCGTGACAATAGTTGTGTCCTTTTCCAGCCTCCTTCCTTCCTTCCTTCTTTTCCTGCTATGCAGCCATAGGCAGGCAGAGGACAGAGTGTGGAGTACCACAGTCTCTGCCAGGGGATAGGAGAGGGTGGCTGCTTGCAGAGGTGAGTGACTTCTGAGGGAGAAGTGCCTTCTTGTAGGGAAGAGCTGGGGTAGGTCTCTGCTGTGGGAAACAAATCTCATAAGGCAGTGTTTGACTTCTGGAGCAGTTAGACTGATGCACACTGACCCAGCTGGCCTTCCCTTCCTGCATTTAAAAATGTCTGCTTAACTGAAGTCCTTCCACACCAACTTTGCTGCTTGGAGGATGGCTTGCTCTTCTTTGAACAGCATTGCAAATGCAGATCTCAAGAAGGGTTGATGGTCCCCATTGGTCTTCATTTACTTCATTTAGGGAGGTGATTGTGCCTCTGTATTTGGCACTGGGTGAGACTGCACCTTGAGTACTGTGTCCAGTTTTGGGCACCACAGTACAAGAATGACATGGAGGCGCTGGAGAGGGTCCAGAGAAGTGCAGCAAACTGGTAAGAGGTCTGGAAAGCATGGCTTATGAAGAGGTTTAAGTTTAGTCTAGAGAAGAAGATACTGAGAGGAGAACTCATTGCTCTCTACAAGTACCTAAAAGGAGGTTGTAACGACACTGGTCTTGGTCTCTTCTCTCAAATTATTAATGATAGAATGAGAGAAAATGGCCTCAAGTTGCATCAGAGGAGGTTTAGATTGGATATTAGGAAGAAATTCTTTGCTGAGAGTGTGGTTAGGCAGTGGAACAGGCTGCCCAGGAAGGTGGTGGAGTTGGCATCATTGGAGGCGTTTATAAACAAGTAGACATGGCACTTGAGGTCTAGTGGTTAAAGAGATGCTAGGATGAAGGTTGGACTTGATGATCCTACAGGTCCTTTCCAACCATTATGATTCTGTGCTTTTCTAAGATTTTTCTACTGTAGACACTTCTGCTCTGCAAAACAAGGTGAATGGTTAGGGTGGTTCCATATGCTATGTGAGTAGTTCAGCTGACAGCAGCTTGGCATTCCTGCAGCTGTCTGGCCACCACATTTCTAGTATCTCATTGCAAAACAGTTGTTCAGCAGTAGAAGGGATTGTCCTGCTTTTCTGATGGTCTGTGTTAGAGCATCTTTTGAAGAGATGCAACAAATCATTTGAATTTGATCTTACTGGATAAAAGAATAGCTGTTCCTGTAAGGATGGTTGAATTATTTCTTGGTTTATTCGTGCTGTTCCCAAACATATTCAGAGTCAGATCTAACAACTTAGTATTGTGCAGTTTAGTTTTGTTATTTCTTACAGAAATATTTCCTGATAATCCCACAGAGCATATACAGAAGAGACTGCATCTCTCTGGGTTCCTGCCATGTGTTGAAGGTGATGATCCGTTAAGATTGTAGTTGGTGGCAGCTTAGCACAGCCACAGCAGGACCTCAAGTGGTCTCACTGAGAACAGAATAAGATCTGAGACCTTCATAGACTTCACTGAAGAGAAGGTTGGTCAAAAAAGTCCTTACTGCTGGGGTCTGCGTACAAGATTGGAGGATCCTGACTTGAGTCTTAGCTTCCTATAGGATGTTTGTAGCAGAAGCAAGCACATATTTTGCTTGTAAATTGAAGTTAAATGGAATCATCTGCAGTTGCTAAAAAGCCCAGTTAATGCAAGCCACTCTTCACGCCATCTTTTAGTCGTGTTTCTGACTAAACGGTCGGTTTATGTTTGACATTTAGTGAAGAGTGTGCAAAGCTCAAAGTAGCATCTGGTTTTCAAAGAGCATGATGAATACAGTCAATGTGTCACCCATATGGTATGTATTTGTTGCTGGCTCCTTCCAAGTGGTTCATGTAATAACAAGATCCTGTGCTGGGTTTGTGCTTGCTCCCCAAGGATTACTGAGGAGATCTGTCTTTCATTCTTTCCTGTCTTCTGCTAGTGTCACTGGAGCATGCCAAGCCATACAGAAACTCACCCGCGTGCGAGTGGTGGACAACAGTGCCTTGGGGAACACGCCGTACCACCGGCCACCAAAGTGTATCCACGTGTATAACAAGACGGGAGTTGGCAAAGTGGGAGACACGATCCTTCTGGCTATCAAAGGAGAAAAGAAGAAGGCTTTAATTGTAGGGCACAAGAGGCCTGGCCCTCCCATGACGCCTAGATTTGATTCCAACAATGTGGTGCTCATAGAAGACAATGGAAATCCAGTAGGGACTAGAATAAAAACACCAATACCCTATATCCTGCGACAAAAAGGAGGAAAGTTCTCCAAAGTGTTGGCCATTGCACACAACTTTGTATGAAAGCCAAGAAAAGTCTGGCAATCCTGTTTATATCCTTTCATATAATAGCTGTTGCCTGGTCCTTTTCTAGAAAAGAAATGTGATAAATTCCAGGTTCATTAAGAGTCTCTCTTCCTGATTAGGAATTACAAGCAACAGTTTTAAATCTTGAAATACATTGTTTTTCTCCAAAAGAAGGTTGATTTATTTCACAGAATATCTGCAGTGCATCTGGGAAATGGTCCTCTTCACCTTTACTGCTCCAGTGGTGTTAATCTTGTCTCTAATCATTAAAATGACAACATGAAAATCCTTCTTGCTTTGTACTGCTTATGCTTCTCTCTTCCCTACTTCTGCCTTTCCCAGTTCCTTGGGAGCAGGACACAAAGCACAGGCCCTGGCCCAGTGACACTGAGGTCTACAAAACAGATTTGCATGTAGTAGAATAGGGGAGATATACAATGAACTGTTGGTTCCTTGAGTAAAAGGATTAGTTTTTACATAATTCTACATATCCAATATTTATATATAGAAAGTCTTTAGGAGGAGTCAGAATTGGGGGACCATGATGGCTTACAACTTCAGTGGTGTGTGGTTGAATGGGGTATCAAAGTGCATGCTTGCCTGACTCATGTCAGTCTAGTCTATCCAAGTGCAGTTGGCTTCCAGGAGGAATGTTCCATGCCCAGAGGAGACATTTATGCCATTTTTCTAAGCAGGGCAGTGAGCAAACTGCATGCCAGTCACGGTGATGAGCATGTCTGGCCCCCTCTCCCTCTGGTGGGGTTTGCCTCCATGTCACAGGGTCATGGCATGTCCTGCTCTAGTATTGATCACTGCCTTTTTCCCCCTGGTTGAATTTTCTCCCAGATCAGCAAAGGATGTTCCCAGGGGCATTTCTTTGAAGGAACACTTTTCTGTTTTATGAACAGCTTCCCAGCCCTTTGGCAATGCTTGGTGCCTGCCCTGCGGGCACAAGAAGCTGTGTGGGCTGAAGCACCAATGCCTGGGAGCTGTGTGGCAGGTCCTTCCCATCCCTCCTACCAGCCTGCATCCTACCCCAGCCTCAGAAGCATAGTCAGGCCAGGGAAGTGGGACTAGATGGGCTCTGCTCAAGGTCTAGAGGCTTTAGCAAGTGCTGGGTGAACAGGTCTGATATGGGTGCCATGGACACTTTGTACGAGGCTGCAAGATTCCGATCTACCACAGTTCAGCTAGAGGGTGGGAAGGTCAGCATTCTGCCCTGCCATCAGCAGATAAATCTTCACAGCCCACTTTAGATGTGGGTTTTTTCCCTTTTCAAACCTCATCCCAGTAGTATTATGTATTATTTTCATCCCTGAAGTATTATGAGTAGAAAAAAGTGTATATGCTTTTACACGTTTTAGGGAGAGTGTTTATTCCACCTCACAGCTCTGCAGTCTTGCTTTAGAAAACATTCCACAGCCTTTGAAAGCCCCCCAACCCCAATAAACACATAAAAAAAAAATACTTTCATAGGGTTTGTTTTGTTTTGTTTTTTTTAAATAAATTTTAAGCCAATTAACATGTGTGCCATGCCCTTCCTGCAGGCAGAAGAAACTCAGATTTCTTAAATGTAAATCCTTTTGAGAACAGACAAGGAACATGACTTCCACCATCATAGGGCCAGAAAATAGACTTTCAAATGACACTTGTACAGGGTATTTCAGTGCAAAGGCTGTGGGCACAGTGGAAGTGGGGTCCATCCCAAGCTGGAACACTTGCTTCTAGCCATCCAAAGGGCTTCTCTACTGTGAGGTTTTTTTGCTTGGCAACAACTCCAGCCTCAAAGCGTCTCCCAGTAGGACCTGGAGTCCTGCAATCAATTCTTGTTTTTCTTGTCCTGACCAAAAAGGCTATGACTCCCTCATGGGATGCACAGACCCTGCTGTTTGGATATTAGATATTTTACAGAATATTTGCTAATAACTGCAGCATTTTGCTGTGGAAGAGGTTGTGGGGAGAGGGCATGAGAGGAAGCGGGCAAGACAATGCAGCATACTTCAGATTAAAATGTGGAGCAATGCCTTGTTTCTGAGTAGACTGATAATGTGGAACTAAGTCCTTAACCTCAGAGCTTAATAAGCAGACATGCAGACAGCTAAGCTAAGCATATCCCATAGACCATCTCTTGCAGATTTTACCCATCTTCCCTTAATGAGGAGCATGGCCTCATCAGAAATTCCTGTCTTACAGTGACAGCTCTGTGCTTGGCAAATTCCAGGCACTGCCTGGAGCAGCATCTCTCTGAGAGGAAAGGGCCTAGCTTGTGGATGAGCACAGAGCCTGCTCCCAGTCATCACACTGAATTTGGCCTCACCGTGGCTGTGGGATGGTCAGCCCTGACTGTCTCAGCACTGCTCTGGCAGCAGAACCTGCCCAGGCAGCAGATGGATGGCACCTTGCCACCAGCCCAGGCTGAGCCCAGGTTCTCTGGGCACTCTCTCTTTTTCTTCAAGCAGGTCATGTATTCCAGGCCCTCTCCTTTGTTTCAGCACAGGGAATGATACCTGCTTGTTCTCAGCTTCCAGGCTGGCCCCTGCTCTGGATGTGTCAGAGGCTCCTGAGTAGTGAGGCAGTGGTGTCCTAGGAGTGACTACTGGGTTTCCTGGGCTCCAGCTTGTGGCATCCTTCTTTGGAATCTGCCTGAGACTGAGCTCTCCCCAGATGGGATGCTTTACTTTGTGCATCCATCCTGCTAGGAAATCAGGTGTGATTTCCTCTGGGTAGCAATTCTTGCAGTCTTCTTGAAGGATGGCTGCCCTCAGAGGAGGGAAGAGAAACCGAAACACAACCTGCCTCAGCTGCTGTCAGGTTGTTCTCTCCCTTGTTCAATATTTATGTTGTTTATTCTGCCATTAACATGACTTTATATCGTAAATGGGAAAATTTTCCAGTATGAGATAATGCTTAGGAGGAATTTTATCATCTCCTCTGGTATCAGCCTCTGGGGGAGCTGCCATCCACTGCAGAGGGAAGGGAAAGCCAAAAGCAGAGTCCTCCCAGTCTTCTTGCCCTATTACAAATGTGCCTCCATGGTCAGCTCAGACTGGGTCACTGGGTTAGTATCTATTCCCATGTGTTTGGATATAGGTTTTGTGTCAGATGAAGCTCTCAAGAGGGTGTCTATTCCCCTGATGATGATGTGGACTTTGGAGTTAGGGGAGAAGGGTATTTTTTTTAGGGAATCCTGCATGGATAGGGAGAGATGGCCTTTAGGGAGATGCTTGCCTGAGAAAGACATGCAATGAGGCTCTCTGGTGAGGGATGGGGTCTGGAAAGAGGCAGGCGAGCACTGGGGATTAGCTGGCCGTGAGAAGGGGTGTCCCCGAAAGGAAGCAGGCAAGACAGATTATTGTGGAGGATGCAGCGGGAAGCTGATGTCTTCCATCTGCTTGGAGACCAAGGCTCGGAGACAGGCGGCCCTGTCTCGTGGCTCTGTGCCAGCAGGGTGGATGGACCACAGACCTGAGGGAGGGGGCTGGGAGGAGGGGAAGATGGCTGAAACCCTGCCTAAACTGGGGGTGATGCAGCCGGAGGCCAGACTTTGGTCCAAAGTGAGCATTGCTAGGTTGACAAGAGTGAAGGTGGTGAGCTGCACATCCCAGAATGGGAGGCTAGATGGCAATGTGGCCGTGATGGTAGGCCCAGCAGTCTGCCCCTACGACACTGCTCAGTGGGCCCCTAAGCCTGAGTGACGCGCTGGAGCTGGAATCTCCCTCTGTCAGCACGTTCCCCAGCTACTGGCACACAGCAGGGCAGTGGAAGCCACGGCTGGCAAGGAGGGGGAAGATGGAGGCTTCAGAGCAGACATGGGAGACTTCAGGGTGACTAAGCCTGACCTGGTCCCTTGGGGAAAGACCCAGCAAGACCCAGGGAGCTCTTAGTAAAGCTGATTCCTGTCTCTACAAAGGGGTGTTGAGTGGCTAGAGGTAGCACAGTCACATCTAAGCCCCATCCTGTTTTGGTGAGGGTGAGCTGAGGCTAGAGAAATTAGTGGAAAGATGGGTCTGTGAGCAGCGCTGTCACCCTCTCAGGGCTGGTAGCTGCTAGTGACAGGGAAAGGAGGAACATGATGCCCTGCCCAGTGGTGGGATGCTGACTCTTGGATAGCAGGGGGCTACAAAGCAGGGAGCAGGGGTGGGCAGCAGGGAGGTGCAGTCTGACTCTCTTGGGAAGCCCAGAGCTGGGTCACCCTCCTGATGCAAGAGGCAAATGTCAGATCCCCTTCCCTGAGGGAGAGACTTGCCAAGCCTCAGGCAATGAGCTGGGTTTGCAGGCAGAGCAGTATTTTCCACCTGGCTTCTTGGCAGAGAGGCAGCGGGAGGACCCATCTGAGTCCTTCATGAGACAAGTGAGGGTTGTCATTTTTTTAGCTGTCTGCTTCTCTTCTAGATATGGCTGGCCCATTTAGGATACAATGACCCAGGGAGAGCGAAGAGGACTTGGAAACGGCTGAACCCAGGACCTCATTAATATCCTCCAGCTACTGTTTAAGATAGACAAGGGCAGGCGGAGAGTATCTCTTGGGGGGGTGACTGTATGGGCTAGACACTTGTACTGGGAAAACTAGAGAGGCTGGAGGAGCCAAAGAGACAGGAATGAGGATGCTGGGGCTGTCACTGAAGCTTGTGTGGTCACTGTGCAGAGGGCTTTCTTGTGGATGAGTTAACAACCATTGCACCCTTGTCAATTCATTTTCTGAGTAGTTTCTTCTGTTCTCCCATGTAAGAAATGAGGTGGTGAATGATACTGAATCTAGTCTTAATGCTGTTGCTTAAATCAGTCATGGAGCGTCAAGTAAGCTTTTGCATGCCATGCTGGTCAGCTTATCTCAGAAGCTGTCTGGTAGAGGATGGGAATTTTCCTTGGCCTGTCGCAGATACATCCTCTAACAAGAAAGCAGAACTGGAAAGCTCAGGAGTGTCTAGCCTGGAGAGAAGGAAGATTAATGAGGGCTCATGACAGATGGATAAAAAGAAGGATGTGGAGAAAGCACTTTAGGCACATCCATTCACCCTCCCTGAGAGTGCAGTAGAGGCAGCATTCAATCAAACAGGCTCTCAGGGGAAATAAAATTAGCTTTTTTTCATTTTTCCTTTCACCCAAAGCACGTTACACCATGGAATCCATTGCCTCAGGGCACCAGCAAGCTTCGGTGCTTAATACAGCTCAAAATTAACCTGGACGCTCACCTCCATGCCAGCTAGAGTGAGCATGCTCAGAATGAGTAGTATACACACCCTTGCCAAAAGGTTGGGAAGTGCTGTGCATAGTTACTGTGGTGTAGACACCAAAGGCAGGTTATCACTTAGGCATCTGAAATACAATTTTGCTTTGAAAATGTCCTAAGGTTGTGAGCTCCATGAACCTAATGTGGTTCTTTAAAAACAAACATGGAAGCCCTAAGATACAACATGGACCAAGACAGAGCTTGTGAAGGAAATCCGAGGTCATTTGGTATAAGATCGTACCTCAGACCTTTCTCACTCTTCAGCTCAAATGAGCTGCTCCTCATACTATTTGTGTGTGGAGTGAGAAAAGGCACTGCTGAACATTTACCAGGGTCAAGGCTGGGATGCAGTGGTCCTGCAGTTCTGTATGGTGAGGCTAGTCCTCTCTGCCTGGAGGCATGGTAGGATGAGCTCTGGGGGATTCCCAGCCTGCTAAAAGACATCAGTTCTGGGCAGGACTCAGCATGCATCCTGTCCCCGGTACTGGGGTGCTTCCAGTGATGACCTACAGCATCTGGCGCCCAAACTGCCTGTGGAGTGTAGGGAGGGGGAGTGAAGCTGCATTCAGAACCCACTAGCTGCTCATTCTTCCAGCATTTACCAGGGCAGGGCAGGAAAAGGAATGAGCCACAGTTTGGTCATGCCAAGGAACATCTCATCTCCTACCCCTTGTTTAGCAGTCTTCCCAGGTGGGGCTGTTCTCGTACCAAAACCAAGGGCACTGCTTAGATGGGCTTCCTGACTGCTGCTCTTAACTCCCCAGTATGAATGTGGATGGTGGGTAACCTTCACCACTTGAGAGCTGAAAACTCCCAGGTATGGTAACATCATCACATGACATCCACCTCTGGCCAAAAGGGGCTATCATGGAGCTCACAACTGTGGCCACGTGGCCCAGAATCTGAATGAAACCTCCAGTTCTGATGGACCCGAGTTGTGACCATGTCATTCCAATGTGGTTTCCTATATTACATGCATTGCCTGAGAATAAAAGATTTTTTGCTCTGGCTTGTGAGACTGGAGGGTGACCCCAGAGGAGATGAAAATAAATCTTACTCAAATGGGACAATATGATGCAGAGAATGGAAATCATGGTGGCCCCTTCTCAGCTTTGAAATGAGGAATGTTTTGTGTGTTGAGAGAGCATCAGTCAAGCATTAAGGGCAGTATGTACTGTTTTGGAGCGTGTTCCACCTCCTGCATCCAGGAGGCTGTAAGAGCTCAGGTGTTCTGTGATGTTCTGGTCTTACCCAAACAGGTACCCTATGCTGGGATGGGGCAGGGGGAGATAGAGTGGGAACAGTGATGCCCAACCCACACTGCTGCCCAGCAGACCACTGACAACAGCAGACCACTCTTGGTTCACCAGGGATGGCAAAAGCTGAACAGGCCAGAGTGTGTTTCTTATCTTAGGGAGTTCTTCAGGCCACCCCCAGGGGACCTCTGCCTGTGGCACCCAAGGTGCTGTTTTGTCCTGACTTTCACACGTTGCCCCATGGTCTGGTCCAAGCCATCTGGGAAGGTGGTACCTGTCTCTAGTGGAGGAGGGGCTATTACTGCTGTGTGATGAGCTTCTGGCCTTTTGCATTCATGACCTGGAGCAGAGATAACGGCTGTGTGCTACACAGCCACCTGGGCTTTGTGTATAGCCACGTCGACATTCCTCATTAAAACAAGGCCTAAGATCTCCCATCTAGAGTTTTTCATTTCCCCCCCACCATCTAGAGTGGTGGGAAAAGCTCCAGTTCCCTGATGGCACAAAACTCTTCGCTTGGGGGGGGGAGATAAAGTGAGGAGAGAAGATGATAGGATGGTAGATGTTATCTTTGCCCTTGTTTCCTGAGGTTGATGCTCAGCTCTTGGCCTTTCTCCAGGAAGCCCTAAACAGCTCTATGAAGCCTTGAATCTGCATTTCATGATTCTAACAGCAGTAAATGGCTGGTTTAACTGGCTTCACAAGTCTGCCACTTTGCGCTTGATGCACCTCGGCTCTGCCTTGCAGAGGAGGGTGGGGTGGGTCCCCAGTGATGTGAACTGAGGACCTGGGGACCTACCTCCAAGATCAAACCTAGACCTGTGGAGGCAGTGCCCTCCTGGAGGCTTGTCGACTTGGACACTGGGGTGGAGGGAAGAGGGAAGTCAGCCAGGCCTCCTGCCTGCGAGACAGGGTCTCCAAATACCTCTTGGGCTCTGCAGGGCAGCATCTTTCTTCTGCTACCTGGACTCCCTTTTCTTCTGGTGTCTCCACTCAACACACTCAGAGCCACCAGCATTGCTTGCTGGCAGACTCGGTGGCAAAAGGTTCTGCTGATGCAAAGTGGTGGCTGGCAGGTGACATCTTGTGTTTCTGCAGGAGGTTGAGCAAACCTTAAGACTTTTAAGAATGTGGAGAGTTAGTGGGCTGTCCTGTGCAAATTTTGGGCCACCTGGGGCTGGGCTGAGCTCCATTCTACAACCTCCAGTTCCTCCTGTGTGGGGTGGTGGAGGATGGGGAAAAGCCCTCAGAGATCCTCACCAAAGTCAGCATTAGCTGACTGTTTGACACACACCTGACAATGTGGAATGGATAACTTAGCTGGGGTCAGCAATCTTCTCAGTATGGGGGATGAGATTGTTGGCCCAGTATCTGTAAGGTCAAGTGCTTACCTGGTGGCATATTGCAGTACCACCCCCCTGACCACACAGCCCCCAGCCCTGCCCAGGCTCTGCCTCTGAGCACTATTCACTGACCCATCTTTTTAATTAAGATGTTGTCCTGGTTTGAGTGAGAACCAAACAAATTCTGTTAAGTGATTTTACTTTTCAGCTCGGATTTTCTAGCTAACTTCACTTTCTGAAGTTAGCAGCATGTTTTGCAGACAGTGTCTGCTTCTAGCAGTGATAACACCTCATGTTTAGAGTTACTACCAAGGAAACCAAGGCCACTGCTAGAACTTGTGTATCGCACTGGGGGTGCAAAAGTGAAAGGCTGCACCTGAGGGGAGGAGCAGACAGGACAGGTGACCCCAAACTGACCAATGAGGGATTCCATCCCATAGACATCATAGCCAGTATAGAAAGCTGAGGGATCCAGAAGGTCTCTATGCACACAAGCTAAGCTGAGCTGGCTGACCATGCAAGTTAAACTGGCAGGCTAAGCAAGCTAGCTGGTGGACTAGGCTCTTGGCTCAGGTTGTTGGTGTTCTTCCTCTCTGGAGGGGTTCTCCCCCTCAGAGAACCAAGGAGGTCTGTCTATACTGCTTTCTATCCCAGTCAGTGTGTTCCTGAACCTGGTGCCAGAATCCAGCTCCTGAACACAGCTCCTGTCTGCTGCAGGGCCCAGTCTGGGACTCTCCCTGTGCCAACTCCACAGCATCAGTGATGGTGATGCAATTACCATCAGGGGGGTTGGGTTCAGCACTGATGTTGTACATATTTGTATATAGTCCATTATTATTATTTTCATTTTCATTAAAATCGTTCTAGTCCTTTTGTAATCACTAAGTCTCTCTCCCTTATTCCTTTTCTCTTCCCTGTGGGGGAGGGAGGGGGTTTAAAAGAGAGCGTCTGTTATCGGTCTGGGGGCTGTCCTGACCCTAAACTGTGACAGATGTGTTCTTCCTATCAAGGTGTTTGAATGGGCTTTGGGTTGACTTTCTGCCAAATGTCAACATGGACTGTCAGCTGCATAGGTGCTGAGATCTGGTGGGTCTGCAGCAGCCTGTAGTTCCACTGCATTGAGACATCAAATCTGTGCCAAAATCCCCTGGTGCCATGCAGAAGGGTTAACAGTCCACTTGCTCCCTCTCTGCTTCAAGGAGCTTTGTTCATTGGAGTATTAAATTCCACAGCTGTAAATAATCTGCAGCAGGAGAGATTATCAAGGCCTTGGGAAGAAGCAGCTTTTATTAATAAGATCAGTTCTCCCTGCGAAGCATCACGTAGTCGCTCTCCACCCTTTCCTTGCTGCCTTGCTAGGCATTGCTGAGAACCTCTATCCTGTGCCACCCATCCTCCTGACATGCTCCTTCTGCCCTGCCAGCACTGATCAGCGAGTACATCTCTTCACAGCAACTAGTGGCACAGACTAAAAAATGTTTCCTGCACTGCCTGCAATATAACTTGGTTTCACATGGCTTCCAAGGTGGGATGTGTCCAGCAGGACACATCCTTGCTGCGACAGGAGCATGGTGTCACTCAACATCACAGCACTTGCCTTAGTGCCAAGCTGGAGGCTGTGCCACCTCTGACTCTTGCTGGTGTACAGCTGTTGGCAGCATGGCATAGAGGACTTTGCCATTGCTTTCCAAAACTGTCCTAGGAGCAGAAAATGGGCCTGGAGGATGCTTGGAGAAAAACATATTTCTGGTGATTCACAGCCATGTGGCTTGCTGTCTGGGAGCATTTTTTCCAGAGCATCCCAGAAACGTCAGGTGAACTGAAGGCAGGATCACAGCTACTTATGGTGAACTAGGCTCTATCCAAGGGCCAGCCTGAGAGAGGCCCTTCATGAGGGACACCAGGGTCTTTGGCCTTTTTTTCAAGCCTCACAGTCCTTCAGGATCCCCTTACCTAATTCCTCCTTGCAGCCTACTCCCCCTCACAATTTGTTTCAGGTCTTCATAGCATACCCCTGGCAGAGAGGGATTCCCTCTCCCATCAGATCTAAAAGCAGAGGAGGACTTAGTGGCTCACCAGGAAGAACATCAGACCTAGTGGTCATTCCCACCTCTGGAAGGTGGCTGAGACTGTGGTGGCTCCCCAGTGTGCTGCAATACCCATCCTAGTGCAGGGCTATCCTGAGCTTTTAGCAGTCTTTTCTGACAGAGAGCCAGCATGAGACCCCTGTACCCCCAGATGTCCATAAGTAGCACACAGACATCCTCCTCTGCATGGAGAGGGATTGGTACAGGGGAGCAGCAAATGCTTTGATTTTGGGGGAGTCCCCCAGTATGCACTGTGATTCAGAGAACTGTAAGCATTGCCAGGAGCACGAGACACATGGTGAGGCCACTGGGAAGCAAGCACCAACACTGTGTTCCACTTTTCTTTGCAAAGCTGTTGAGTCCAGAGCTAAACCTGAGCAGGCACGTCCTAACCTCTTCATCACTTACCCAGCTCACTCCACCCCTCATGTCCCCAGAGAAGCCTGTGCCCCGCTGACCAGAGCATTTCTTTTAATTAAAATGGTTTCCCTGTGATATGCTGTCTGAATGTCTCCAGTTCTCCCTGCTGGGCTCAGGCCAGGGGGACGTGCTGGGGCAGATTATCATGTTGAAATCTCTCCGAAGCACAGCCAGTTTAGAGAAGCTGAAGTCGGAGCAGAGAAAGCAGCCCATAGCTGCATCACCCCGCTGCCATCAGGCTCTACAGCAAGAGGGAACTTTGTACCAAGCTCTGACAAATGGGGAACCTTGGCTGCCCATCCATGAGAAAGTCATAGGAGTGAGAATTGGTCTCTCTCCCTACAGAAGAGTGCAAACAGGGGATGCCCAGGAGAAGCTGTGAGTGCTGTGAACAGTACAGCAGGGTTAGGGGTCACTAGCTCCCTGGGCACAACTGATGTGTACCTGCAGAACAACCAAGCTAGTAGCCATGATCAACACTTGATGAGATTTAGAGGTCTCCCTCAGATTTGTAGATCTCTCTCCAAGGCCCTAAGAAGAGCAAGGGTGGGACATCCTTTGGGGTTTGTAAAATGGAGAAGGGAGGCAGCTATGTAAGGACATCCAAATTATCCCCTGCTAAAAGAAGTCAGGCTTTTCCAGGAAGATTGCAGCAATCTGGACAGCCCTGCTGTGCCAAGGAGAGGACTCTCAGAGTGGCTTGAAGCCAATATGGATGTTCCTGGGGGCTTCTCATTTGTTTAGGCATTATTGTAGCAGCTCTGTCTGTCATCTTCTGCCCATAGAGCGAGAGGTCTTCTGCACTCATATGAGTCTGGGGCATCAGCTAGTATTCAGTTGAAGTTATTTTCATCCTGGACATGCTGGGCTGGATCCATGGGCACCTATGGAAACTGCCAGAATGTGTGTGTGCTGCTTTATGAAAGCATTTTTATCCCGGGATGGTGGGTGGCAGGAGACAGGCACGTGCTCGGTCTGTGATTCCTCTCAACTGTGTTCGCTCTGCTCTGAGTCAGTCTAGGCGAGCATCGGGGTACCCACTCCCACAAAGCTCCCCGCACCCCCCACCGACCCGCTCCCCCATCCATCCCCGGGCTGGCCCCGGCATCCCCGCGCCGCTCCGCGCCCCTGCAAGGCGGGCGGCGGCCACACGGTGTCAGGCGGGTTCCGGCCTTCCCGCCGAGCACCCGGTGCGGGACCGCTCGCTGACGCCCGTGGGACCGGGCAAACCCAGCGGGCCTGGGGAGGAAGCTTCAGAAAATTGCAAATAACGGGCTGGTTTTGCTATAAACGACACCCCCCTCCCCCCAACACCCCCACCCCGAGCGCGCCTTTCTATAGGGGTAGCATGGTTTCTGCTACTTTCCCTTGTCACGTAGGGAGGGAGCAACGTTTTCAGGTGCTGTATGAATTTTGCCCGGTCTTTCACGGCGGGGGGGAGGAAGGGACATGGTCTCCTGCCTGGAGCACCCGAGGTGAGCTGAGTTGTGCTGGGCCTCAGCCTCTCTCTGTGAAATGCAGAGGAAGGCTGCCCTGTGAGGGGAACAAAGGGATTTGGGTAGCAAGAGCCATACTTGTGAGCAGGGAGTGTTGGCAACACGGCTGCCGTTGCTTGGGGAAGAAAGCGCCTGAGCAGGGGTGTGGGGAGAGGCTCAGCTAAAGGGGTCTGGGTTCCCAGCAGGAAGAGGGGATCAGGAGGTTCCTGCTGATGAATGGCCCCTGGAACTGGGGCAGGCACAAGCTGGCCCTTGAATCAAGTTCAATTGTGCCTCTCCTGGCTCTCTGCTTTGTAGCTGCACCGGGTGTGGAGGGGAACCCATTTTTCCCGCTGCAATTTCGTGGTGGAGGCGGGGGAGCCGGTGCAGAGAGAGGGCAGGCTGGGGAGGATGCATCAGTAAGTGACGTGTGATGCTGGAGCAAGCTGTGGCCCAGCCTCACTCAGGTGCAGCTCTCCGTGCTGTGCCTCACGTACAGAGACGCTGTCTATCCTCCAGCTATTTACCACCAGCTCATTTTGCAAACGCTGCACTCACAAGATTTTTTTTTCTCCCTTTCTCTCTTCTTCCCTCCCTCTCTCTCTTCCATGTAGAGATGCTTAAACAGTGATCCCCATTCAGGTTCAAGCGCAAAGTCTCTCACCTGCACACACATTGCACAAGCTGACCCACCTCCAGGTTTTTCTGTTAGGCTGGTCCAAAATCACCCCCTTCCCCTTGTCCTGCTCCCATGGGGTTTTAGTCCTGGCAGTGAGAGCTCTGGTGAACAAAGAGGGAGGCTGGTGTGAGTTGAGATGCTGCCAGGGCAGAGACTCAGCCAGGAAACCCACTGCTTTTGCTCATCCACCCAGGACCCTAAAGGAAGGAAAGAGGAGGGGCATGGGGGATTGGGGAGGGTCCCGTGATGTGGGGAGGGGGGCAAGACCTTATTCCTGTGTCTAATAGTAGTGGACGTGGAATAAGACCCAGCCAAGGATTGCCTCATTGCACACTGTGGAGGGAGAATAGAATACTGTAAGCAGAGGGGGTGGGAGACTAGGGTCTCCCCAGTGGGGAACTGGGAAGGGTTTTCTGTGAGAAAGGGGCTGTCCCTCAGCATCTCCTTGTGGAGAGGGTTGCTTGGCCCAGAGAGGGTTTCTTCCCAAGCAGGGACTATGGCTGATGGCTAATGCCCTTCTCCTGGCAGGCATATGCTACTTTCATCTTTTTTAAAAAGCCTCAGGCCCATGGCTCATTAGAGGAGAAGCTGGGTTTTTATCTCCCCTATCTCCCCTTGCTGAGAGAGGACTTTGTGGCTTTAAGGAGGGGCTTGAAAACATAAGATCAGGGTTTTCCTAAGGGTGGGAGGCCAGAGAGCAGAGGTAGGTGACTGCTGTCTTTGCTGTCTCCTGATTCCTAGCTGCTTGTTCTGCAGCAGTGGGCCTGGCTTCTCAGCTCTCAGCTGAGGCAAGGAGAGCCTCCAGCTACAGCTGGAGTGGGCCTGAAGATGGTGTGAGGGGCTGGGTGGGGTGGGCTCAGCTTGTCATTCAGGGCAAGGACGGGATTGCCTTTCCACCACGTGGGATATCTCGTGGGGGTTTTGGAGCGCTGCTGGGATGAGGGCTCTCGATGGGTCCGGGACCCACAGACAGGGGTCAGGGGTGCGGGCAGGGGTGCGGGCAGGGGTGCCGGCAGGGGGCTCGTGGGGCTGCCCGCAGGTCGAGCAGGGCGGCGGGCTGGCCCTCGCACGTTACGGTAGATGGCAGTGCCGCCCGGATTTATGAATGGAGGAGGAGGAGGGGAGGCAGATGGATGCGGGGAGGTGGTGATGGAGAAGACGGGGGGGGGGGGGGGGGGGGGGGGGGGTTTGGGGGGGGGGCCCGGGG
>JAOEGS010007024.1:0-10569 GCA_025447755.1 Corythornis vintsioides
GGGGGGGGGGGCCCCAGCAAGGGGGGGATGTGGGGGCCGGGGCCGGGGGGGGGTGGGGGAAAGGAAGGCGGGGGGGGAAGGGGGGGGCTCTAGGGGCGGAGGGGGGACACATGAAGTAAAGACCTCTGCCTTCTGCCGAGCTGGAGGGATCTTACTTTAATCTCGTTCCCCACAGGCTTCCTTTGGGAGTTCAAGCCCAGGTTCGTCCTCGCCCACCTCCTGCTCCAGCACCCGGCCTGCCGCCCGCACGCCGCTCTTCCCTTCCTGCATCTTCCCAAAAGGATCCCCTCATAGCTCCCCGAACATTTCATGTGCACGCAATTAACCACCTGCCAGGTTTTTAAGAGAAGAGTTGTTCATTTGGAGTCATTCTCTTAACTCTCGTTGCCTTTAGTAATTGGCTGCTCAGAAGGCAAATTGAGAGCAAAGTTTTGTAGCACTTTTGTGCCAGCGTCTCAGTAAAGTTGTGTAGCCTGGAGAAAGACTGCATCTCTTGTTGCTGATAACTACAGGCTTGTGTAAATTTTTGACTTCTTGGTAATCAGAGAAAATGTATAAAATAATAACGTTAAGTAATTTTTAAGGTTTTTAATACTTCACACAAGCAAATATAGTTAACATCATCAGGGCTACTTGAAGTATTTGCAGAATGTATTCTGTACAGTTCTGTGCCACTGTCTTCTGCATTGGCTATTTGGGATCTTTTTTTACTATAATGAAATTTGTTAAGCTTGTATTTTTGAATGTAGTTTTAAATATTTAGATGGGATAGTGAGCATTCAGAGCTCCTAAAGCAGGGGGACTTCTTTAGCTGAAGTCTGTGAGTGGAATAGAACTTCTTGAGTTAACATGAGTTAGAACAGTGATAAGAAGCAGCATAATCTTGAGCACACATATATATAATATATTCGATTAAGGCAGCTGACACATAAACCGGATCAGGGTGTGATGACCAACAGCAGGGAAATTCAACATGTAATATCGTTGTTGCAATTGGTACAGTGTTATAAGAATATCTGAAAGTTCTCTTAAGACCATAACATGCACAGCATGTGAACAAGAATAATTTTTGGTCTGAATGTTCCTCTACACGATGATATTACAAACTTTCACAGTATTGGCTTAAGTGAGCTATTTCATTACCTGCATATAGGGAATTAACACCATAAGTGCTGAAACATTAGTTAGATGTTTAAGAATCAGAAGTGTTAGAATATACAACTGTCTCTTTAAAGGCTGGAAGCAGTGCAAAGAGTGATACTGCTTTATTTTTGTTGAAGAGGACTGAAAATTGGTAGCTATTTCAAAACTGAAGAAGTTCTTACATGGAAATAATTCTTAATAAACCTTTTCTTTGCTGCTTGTAAGCCAAGGATTGCAACAGAGCACTGGTATGTAAGAACTAGAAGGGAAAATCAGAAGTGAAAGAGAAATACCCTAATCTTTCTTTTTTTCCATCCTGAAAGCTGTAAGGAACTGAACATTGAAGAATAAAAGAATCCTGCAATTTAGTGATTTTCATTCTAGAACACTGACTTCATGGTGCAGAATATTTGCATCTCTTGAACTTGTTGAATCTAAAGATAACTTTTCTAACAGTTGACTGAATGCCCTTAACTACTTTTTTGATAACTTGTAAGGATCCTCTGGAGGAATGAAAGAATGTCTGTTGGACCACAGAGATGTCACAACAGCTTATTGATTAATGTGATCCATTAGAATAATTTTGTTATTTCCAGTAGTTTCCTCAGTATTTCTCAAAAACTCTGCTATGTTTATTCTTCCTTCTTATATAAAGTGCTAAAAATTAAACTAGTTTTAATAAAAGATCCATCTGTGAGGCTAAAGTAATCTGAAGCAAACATCAGTTTATTTTACTGTTAGTAGGAAACTGATGCATAACCTAAGTTAACTGTTTGCTAGTTAAAAACTATGCTTGTTACCGTATAAATCACATAAATAGAATCAGTGTCTAAATCACAATCTTGCAGCCTCTGAAATCTTGTGATGTATGTGCTTTGTGCCTTAATAATGAATTTAAGAAGGTTGTAAACGGTATTTTATTCAGTCATATTGATTTGGGATTATACTTCTGCCAAGTACTCTACAAGAGAGAAAACTGTATTTATTTAAAAATACAAAAAAGGGAAGGCCAAGTAAAGCAGTTGAATTTGTTGAGTAGTTTGGAACCTGTTCCAGTTATTCCATTAAGAGTTCTGACCCTGAATACACAAAAATACATTCAACTGTATTTTATTATGTGATGTATTTTCATATGTTGATACAGAAAAAAAGGTACTCAAAATAGTTTTTTTTTGATAGTTGGGTCTTTATCATCTGAGGATCATGACTTTGACCCATCTGCTGAAATGCTGGTACATGATTATGATGATGAGCGAACTCTCGAAGAAGAGGAAATGATGGAAGAAAGCAAAAATTTCAGCTATGAAATTGAAGATTTAGAAAAGGTAAGAGTGATTTGTAAATATCCACATATCTTGTAACTTTTCTACTGAAAAGAACACTCAACCTGTTCTTCAGTTTGTAGTGCATAATGCAGTTTCCTGCAGTATGCCTTTGCAGCTTGTTTTAGAAAAATAAAATTAAATTAGGTTTTGTTAGGATATAGCAATGCATCCTCACAAAAAAGGCTGAATTTGGCTTCTCAAAAAATATTGGTGTTATGTTAGAGTCATTCTTTTTGCATTCTGTAGTCCTTTCACACAGAGAAATCTCTGAAGCAGCTTTTGGAGTCCTATCTAAAACTACTTACCACTTTTAAGATTATTAAGTTAGCTACAAGTTACAGATACCTGGGACTGTTTAGCCTGGAGAAAATACTGATAGGGGATCTTATTGATGATTATCAATATCTAAAGGCTGGGGATCAAAAGTATGGGTCCAGTCTCTTTTTCAGTGGTGCCCAGTGACAGACAGGACAAGGGACAACAGACACACAGAGGAACATGGGAAGTTCCAACTGAACATGAGGAAAAACTTTACCGTTATCAGTGGTGAAGCACTGGGACAGGCTGCCCAGGGATGTTGTGGAGTCTCCTTTAGAGATGTTTAAAACCCATCTGGACATGTTACTGTGCAACCTGCTGTAGATGAACCTACTTTGGCAGGGTGGTTGGACTAGGTGATCTCCAGAAGTCCCTTCCGCTGCTTCTGATTCCACAGAATCATTCTGTGATTCTGTGAAACTACGTTTTACATACTATTGACAGCTAGTAGTATTTCATTCTGTTGGTGAGGTTTTGCTTTTCTAATATGGAGAAAATAATCCTGGTTTAGGCATGATGGATCACATTCATTTGTTATGTAAATGGAAGTTCCATGTCTTGGTTTCATCAGTTTGGCATTCAATGGGTGTACAAAATGACCAGCATGTCCTTGTCTTTTGCTATTTCATTTCACATTCTAATGATACTTTTTCCTGTTTATACCTTTTGTTCATCTGAGGCAGTGCATCACCTTTTCAGCATTCAGTCTGCTAAACACCCACAAATTGGTAATTGGTGCTGTTTGTAGTACTGTTTGGTGACCTGCTTACGCCAGTCTGTGTAACTGCAGATTTTGGTCAACAGAATCCCAGAAAAGTGTAAATTTTTAGCATCAAATACAAGGCTGTGTTTTTGTAGTTTGCATGAAAACAAATTTTCTGATTGGATTTCAGAGATTATGCTCCTGTTTTGGTTTGGGTTATGTCCTGCTGCTTTCATAATCAGCAAAAATGTAATTGTAAACTTCAAATTATAATAGCAAAACAGCTTGCCAAGTTTAGTGGTTAAAATGGAGTTGTTAGTCCATCAAGTTATCTTACAGCTTCTATAATAAAAGGAAGAAGAACTGAAAGCCGCTCATCTTAAACACTTAATTACATTAGGTCCCGATCCTGGAAAGACTTGGACATGAGTTTGTTTACTCATTTACTCATTATGAAATGTCTTTGCAGGACTAAGACCTTAGCTGACTAAAGAAAACAAGTAATTTAATCAGTGTAAGAATGCAACAAGAAATATTTAAAGGTAATATAACTTTTAAAGGTATAAATATTGCGAAATATATTTAATATTTTGATGGCTTGAATCAGGTAACTAAAAATCTCAACTGTTTATTGTTTATTAATTGTATTGGGGTACAAGTATGATCATATTTGATCAAAAGCTGTTGGAAAAAAAAGAAGATAAAAATCACACCTTTTTGATTTTTGCCTTCTTTGATAGTCTTTCTCATTACTTTCTCAATGGCTATTACAGTGTACAGGACATAGAAACGAAGACTTAAAAGTTGCTATATTGATTTACTTTCGTGGGTTTTTGCACACTTAGAACTGTAACCATGTAGAATTAAATTCTTCAAGTTTTTCTGCATTTCTTTCTTGTAGGGGAGTTTTTATTGTTTATAGGATGTCTTCTGTCTTGAATAAATACAGACAAATCATACTTTACAGTATGAGACAGATAAGAAGCAGTTTTTTAATAATTGCTCTTTAGTTTCATCCAGTAAATAGTTTAATGCCTTGATGTGACCTCACTATATGCCAAGAAACATTATTGATTTCAGTCCTGTGCCTGAAAAGTTTAAAAATAATTAAGATTCCTGCTTTCAGTTAAGTTTTTCTTTGTTTGTTTTTCACTTTTCTTCTTCAAATTTTCTCTTAGGTTTAGGCCTGAACTGTTTGCAAGTATTTGGCAATATGTTGAATTGTTTGTAAATCTTCTTGTATTAGGAAGGAAACATGCCATTGGAAGATTTACTGGCATTCTATGGCTATGAACCCACAATTCCAGTTATGGCAGGTTCCAGTGTGGATAGCTCTCCAAGTGAACTTGCAGATGAACTTCCAGATATGACTCTAGATAAAGTAAGCCAGAACCATTTCCCCCTGTTTTATGGTTTAAAAGCAGAAATCCATATGACCTTACATTATACCTTGCTATGTCTTAATGTTACTAAGTATAAAAACCATGGGGATTTTTTTCAGCATGCAGTATTACTCTGAATTAATATTTTTCAAGGATGGTGAGGATCTGACTCTAATTGTAATTAACACACTTAAAAATACTTAAAAATACACATTGTAATTAACACACTTAAAAATACATAGCAACTTTAATGGCACTGTATTAACTACACGTAGGAAATGAATGCTAACATTTACTCTAAAATACATACAAAGAACTTTAAATAAGTGTGTTTTTGGTTTTGGTTTGGTTTGGTTTGGTTTGGTTTGGTTTTTATAATGGATGCAGTGTCCAAAAATAGTAATTCTCTTTTCCAACACACATGTCAAGTATTAAAAAATTGGTGAGTAACATGAAAATGCATTCTGGAAAGCTTTGGAATGTTGCTTTGAAATGCGTAATATTTTGGAAAGGACTTAACCTCTCTCCCACACCCTGAAGTTGTTTTATGCACAATGGTATGCATTGCTGATGTAAAAACCTGAAAGTTGTTTTTTTTTTTTTTTTGTTTTTGTTTTTGTTTTTTTGTGATTTGCAAGGTAACTTTTAATGTTGAGACTTTAATCTGACTTTTGTCTATAATGCATAGGCAGCTAACAGTTTGGATTATGGAGTATGTAGATAGTAAGTGTAGGTAGGGTTGTGCTGGGGTGGGTTTTTTTTGTTGGTTTGGTTTTTAATTTTTCATTACTATGATGTAAACTCCATAAACAGTAGGGTATAATGGTGGCTCTGCATATCTGATTCTCATTAGGAGTCAACGATTGTGTTTAGACTACAAAAATGTAGTTGACTTGTTTGTATTCTTTCCCTTCTTAACCTCTTTACAGAGAGGTTCATATGTCTGCTAGTGGAGAAAGTGTGCTTTTTCTTTCTTAATACTTTTTTTAAACATACAGAAAAGTAAATATTTGTTGTATTCTCAGAAGATAACAGGTTGTCAATTATCTGTAACTGTCCTCTAAGCAAAATTGCCTGTCTGTTTATTGTGGTAGGTTTGGGTTTTTCTGTGTTATTTCTCATAGTTTTAAGGGGTGACAACAACCTTTTATAGTTTTGGTATATCTTTGGTGTAAAGAATAACAGAATTCTAAAGATTTTGGGCAGTTCCCACTGATGTTTTTCATTGGAAATAGTTGGAGATTGATCTGAGATTGATGCTTGTAGAAATTACTTCTTGTGCATTAATAGTAATGAAAGTGAACCCCTGTGTCCATCTCTGAAATTAATGGTTATATTTGTTCTTAGATTTAGGAGGAGCGAACTAGCTTTTTAATAAAGTGAGTATGGGTTGCTAATTTTAATTAATGACACATAAACTTTGCTGAATGTAAGTGCTCACAGGTCTATACTTAATAGTTGTCTGAGGTTTTATTTTTTCATTTAAATTATACAGGAGGAAATTGCTAAAGACCTCTTGTCCGGTGATGATGAAGAAACACAGTCCTCTGCTGATGACTTGATGCCATCAGTTACTTCACATGAGGCTACTGACTTCTTTCCTCGGTCGTTAAGATGTAGGAAACCTAATTTTATAATACTATACAAAAAGTCTTAGCATTGTATATAGCTTCCTGTCATAAAATAAGAAAGTTGAAGAGTAGTGCGGACTTTACAGGGAATTTGGAAACAGTACTTTACAGGGTAATGTATATGATTGTTGCCTTTTCTTGGTATTACTGATTTCCTGAAAGACTTATGTGGCACTGTGCTCAAAGCACAAGCAAAATTCATTTTTCTACAAATACTATAACTTAATAATAGTTGAAATAGTATCGAGAAACACCCTTCACGATTTTCAGTATGTTAGTGGATTACATGACTATGTAGCTCATTCTTTTAAATTAGTGTTTCTCTACTAAAATTTTTGCTGATGCTTTTAAGCCAGAGACTGCTCCGTGCAGCCTGCAGATGTGATCTGCAACACAGTTTCACATTTAGCACATTTTGATAGGACTTCACAGGGTGAGCTGAAGTAGTTTTATATGGGATGAGCCCTATAAACACATAAGCACCAGAATTTCTCTACCAATGGAGTTGTCTGATAAGGGAAAGGTTGGAGAAACAGTGGTTCAGTTAGCCAACCTGGACAAGTTATTCCTCATTGCCTGTTGCAGCTCTTCTGTTTACTGGTATACTGGAGTTACACTAATGTGGAGGATTTTGATCGCAGTTTTAATGTGGCAAGTATCTTAATCTATTCCTGAGGATTTAATTCCTATGGATAAAAAAGATGTTCTGCCTCGGTCATCAGCAGTCGTAGCCCTTTGTATGCTGTTGATTGTGTAATATAAGATGTTTTTGTAGAAAGAAATATACAAAACTTTAAAAAATTCTAATGCTCTTTTTTTTTTCAGTTACAAACACCGAACTTTTTGGTACTTAAGCATTACTTCTGAACTGTTATTGTGTGTTGGCAGGGGGGTTGGACTCAATGATCTTCAGAGTTCCCGTCCAACCCCTACCATTCTACGATTCTATGGCACAGATGGTGTAGCAGCTTTATAGAAAAAATTACTAGCCTTTCATCTTAATGAGGATTAAGATACCTATCATAATCTTTGTTTTCACCTACTATGGTTTTCTATCAGAATGTTACTTTCTCTACTACAACTTCTGGCTGTACATTTTGAAAAGGAATATCAACCATTTCAGGGAGCAAGATGTTAGTTCTCTGTGTTGGCAGTTTCATATTTTTTCTGCTTTTTCTCTGTTTCACAGTTACTAAGGTAACATTAAGTTTTAAGGTAAACGTGTCTAATATATAATATAGGCTATCATACTAGGCTTGCATTAATTGGAAAAAAAGATAGTAATTATCCAGGCATATTGTTATTTTATGCATTCAAGTTAGTTTCTTGCTTCCTACTTTTAACAACAAAGAGAGAGACTGATCATTGAGGTAATGACTAGAGAAGAAAAGCCTCAGTCCATACTGTCTTGGATATTGTCTCTGAGGTTGATGTTTCTGTTTAGTTGTGGTGAGTCTAAAATTGCAACTGTTCATGAGCATGTTGTTCCTGAAGTTTGAGACTATGAAATATTTTCAAGTGGATCAGAACTGTAGATTCTATTCTGCCAGGGGTTATACATCTTAATTAACAGAATTACTTCAGAACCCAGTACAACAGCATTTCAGATTCTAAAATATGGGTTGTTCTATAGTGTACTGTGAGGAGGGCTCTTCTCTATTTCTTCATAAGAAAGATAAAAGAGGAATGAGCAGTCTCTTGCTTATTCGATTTTGTATCTCTCTCTTGGATCTTCACTCTGTGCTGAGGCAACCTTGTTTAAAGAGCTGCTACAAATGCTCATTAAAACTTCTGATGAAAGGTTATAGTAGGTAATACAGATAATCCTTCAATTTTACTTCCTTTGTGATTAACCTGAGGCTAAGTCACAGTGTACAAAGTGTTCTGTTTTTCTCATACCTTGTCTGTAAGGCATAAGCCTTTATTGAGAAAATTGATGAGCAAAAATTATCTAATTTGATTTTAACTATTATACAGTAGATTCTATCAGTTGCAGTGATTATGTTTCAGTTCTTTGGTATACAAGTACCAGTGCTTTCCAACTTCATAATAGTTGGATTAGACATGTAGATTAACAGGCTCATGTTAAGTGTCTCCCAAAATAAAGTAGGTGCTCCTTTCAAAAGTAAAGGATATCTTCTAGTTCCGTGTTTGAACTGTAAATTCTTCCCAGCTAAAACCATTTTTTTTTGTCTGAAGCAAACACTACGTGTGATGGAGATAAAGAATCAGATGGCGAAGATTTAGAGGCAGACAATGGTAATTCATCTGAAGATTTGAGAAAGGTAATAATTATATCTTAAAAAAATAGATTTTCCTGTTAAGAAAAAAATGCATTAATACTTACAGCATATCTGTCAACTAGAACCTTAATTATGGAATTCTTTGCGAGATGCCAAGTAGACGTTTTTAATGCTTCCAACCACAAAATACCAACTAATACCTTTCTCATTTAATTTTTTGTTATTCAGGAAATAATGGTTGGTTTACAATACCAGGCAGAAATTCCGCCTTACCTTGGCAGATACAGTGATGATGAAAAGGGTAAGTTATTCTGGTTTACATTTTATTTTACGTTTATACATAGCAGTTGATGAAAAAATGTTATTTAAATTTATAAGGTAATTTCAGTGGCTTGGTTGAAATCTCAGAGACTTTAAAAAGAAAAGGCTCTAGAAAACAGAAGTAACACAACCATGTAATTATATATCAGAAATGTGATTCTTCAATTTTGAGAGAATGTTGTCAACAATCATAGAATCACAGAATCTTTCTGGTTAGAAGAGACCTTCAGGATCATCAGGTCCTACTGTTAACCTAGCACTAGCACTAACAGGTCACCACTGAACCATGTCCTTAAGTGCCACATCGGTGTGTCTTTTAAATACTTCCAGCGGTGGTAACTCTCCCACCTCCTTGGGAAGCCTGCTCCAGTGCTTTACAACCCTTTCTTTGAGGAAATTTTTCTTAATATGCAACCTGAACCTCTCCTGGTGCAACTTGAGGCCATTTCTTCATGTCCTGGCGCTTGTTCCTTGGGAGAAGAGACCAACATCCCCCTTACCTCAGCCTCCTTTCAGGCAGTTGCAGAGAGTGATAAGCTCTCCCTTGAACTTCCTTTTCTCCAGACTAAATCAGCGCTGTTATATCAGCTGCGCCTTGTAACACTTGTTCTTTAGATGCTTCATAGTCCTTCTTTGGACATGCTCCAGCACCTTAGTGTCCTTGTAGTAAGGGACCTAAAACTAAGCACAGTATTTGAGGTGTGGCTTCACCAGTGCTGAGTACAGTAGGGCAATCACATCCCTAGTCCTTCTGGCCACACTATTTCTGATACTGGCCAAGATACCATTCACCTTGGCCACCTGGGCACACAGTTGTCTCATCTTCAGCCAGCTGGTGACCAATACCCCCAGGTCAGTTTCTGCTAGGCCACTTTCCAGCCACTGTTCCACAAGCCAGAGCAGTGCATGGGGACCTTGGGAACCAAGTGCAGAACCTAGCACTTGGCTTTGACCATATACCTCTATAGAGCCTCCTTACCCTCAAGCAGATCAACATGTTTGCTCAATGAGTCATCTACAAACTTGCTGATGGTGCCCATAATTCCATCATCCAGATCTTTGATAAAGATGTTAAAACATAACTATTAGAAAGAAAGCATTGGAGAGTGGATTGCAGTCTTAATTCTAAAGTACTTAGTAATGTTAGGAGGCAACAAGAAGGGTCAAGAAGGAAATAATTTCATCAGAGTATCATAATTGGGTTTGTGAATATGACTTTATACTGAAGACCTTCAAAAGCATATTTTTCTTTGCTTCTGTTTTGGCAAGCACAGCAGTGTGGGTTACAAAATGGATATGGAAAACAAAGTAATTAAACTTCTAAATTTCCATAGTATAAGTGGAAAATGTAGGTCCTGATACACCATCTCCTAAAAGATACGTTCTAAGTATGATGGTATTCCGTTGCAAATTTTGGTAAAAAATGCAATTCACAGATTCATAGATATTAGGGGTTGGAAGGGACCTAGAAGATCATCTAGTCCAACCCCCCTGCCACAGCAG
>JAOEGS010007027.1:0-10847 GCA_025447755.1 Corythornis vintsioides
ATCAAAAGCCTTGCTGAAGTCAAGGTATATCACATCCACTGCACTACCTTCATCTAACCATCTACTGATATCTTCATAAAAGGCTATCAGATTAGACAAGCTTTCACAAGCTTTCACTGTGTAATGTTTGAAGCTCTTTAGGGTTTCACTGGCTATTTTCATGTCTGAGTGTAACAAGTTAAATTAAAGGTACTTTGATGAGAACACTGGCAGTGAGTCAGACCAGACAGCTGTCACTTGATCTGCTGTCTCTTAACAGTGATCGTAGGAAAAAGTATACAAGCAAGGCAAGCACACATGATAACTCCCCTTCTATTCTATTTGAGAACACATATTCTCAAAGAATGAGTGGTTTCATTTTCCCCAGACATATGGAGGTCATAATGAATCCTGAAATAAAATTTCAGACCTCAGGAAAATTAAATGGGAAAGGGCAAAAGAAGGTAGACAGAAAATGGATTATTGGAAAATTCAATTTGAAGCTCTTCCAGTGACAGAAGAAGAATACCTCAAGATCTGTGAGCTACAATACCTAGCTAAAAGCTTGGGAAACCAGAACAGACTGATTTGGATAGCTATGGAAAAGTTAAGTTTAAAGGCAGGTACAACCTCACAGGTTAATTCATCCCTTCAGGGGAAATACTGGATAGCCCTGGAACAGGGAGATTTTTCTCCTTGTTACAAAAGTGTCTCTAGCCTGTATCTGAGGCTAAACTGTAGCAGTTGCTCTATCACTTGATGCCCTCTCCCACCAGCAGAGAAACGGGAATAGGGAAAAATGAAAACAGCTCTAAAGAAACAGCCAAACTAATCCCAATGCCAATATAAAGCAGATGAGCCAAAAGGCAGCCCAGCGAACACGGGGCAGTGACAGCAGAGAAACCAGGGCAGAAACTGGAGGATGCACCAGCCAGCCACTGCAACTTAGATATGCAGCCCTAATCTGAGGATTTCCAGTTTGCACAAACGTTTTTGTGCTTGTAAGGTATGTTTGTTCATATAGACTTGGATAAGACTGAATACAGACTAGTTTCAGGATGGAATCATAGGTGTCCTACTGAGGGATCTACTCCACGCCATCCTGCAGACACTGATGCTATCCAGATTCGAGTGATAATGCTGTTTCTTCATCTAAGAGCAGCTTCCAACTGAAGTAAATATCTCCTTAAAAACTTCTATAGCTTTTCTAATACTGCTTGCATAAATACAGTTTCTTAAATAAACTAATCAAGTAGAAAGTTTATGCTGTATTTACATGTCATCAACAGGCATCACTGCTTGCTATTATAATTCCAGGACAATCAATACTATACTATTGTCATTAATAAAAAAAAATGAGTCAATAGGCACAAACTTTTAACATAAGCCTAATTATGAGTGTCTCTTTGCATGAAAGTAAAGATATTGAAAATGTTGACATTGGAGATGTGCCCTTGAACCAAAAGCCAAGTATAAGTCAATAATCTATTATGATTTTCATTTTGCAGAAGTTGTGCCATTATATCAAAAGGTCCCGAAAATCAATTTAGCATTTAGTATATCTGTGTAATAATGACATCCTAATTAAAAATCCCAATCTGAATAACACAAAGGATAATGTTTAATCTCTAATCAATGAGCAATGAGAGAAGAAGTTATAGGTGCAATAACCTTTCTTAATGGGGTTTAGTGTTTTTTTTTCATAGATTACATATTCCTTCATATTTCTGATACCCACTCCAACACTCAGAAAAGATAAGCACACAGACACTGTCCAACAAAATCAGCAATTAGAATTACAAAGTATTTAAAGAAAAATGAGAAAAAAAAAGGGTTTAGCTTTTTGTGGATTAAATTGCTATTAGTATCTAGGGAATTTACTGATAATTTCTTAAACACACAAGATCTACAAACTGACAAACCAACTCAAAGTTAATGTGATTTCTTATACATCCCTACACCCCTGTCAAGTCATTTATAGAATGAAACATATAGGAGATTCTCTCCATTTATCACTAAGGGTCAAATTATATTTGAGGATTATTTCTTAATTTTTAAAAAAATAATCTTTTCATTTCCCAAGTACCCTTGTTAATTTGAGAATGCAGTTTTTAAATAGCTACCAAAAATTAAATTCTGCATAAAATATCTCACATGGCAATGAATACATTTCCTCACAAGTGTTCCTCAGTGCACTGGGTAGCTACTCAATTACCTGTGTGTCAAATGATTATCTGAGAGCTCAATTTCATCTCCATTACCCTTCCCCCACCTCACATTTTAGCTGTATATGCTACTGAAGTGTTAACACATCTTTGAACCTGCTATTTCTTCAGTTAATTTCCCACTAAGAGGTGCTGCAGTAACAGATGTCATAATTATTCAATTATTACGCTCATTTTACATTCATTCTTTCAAAGCTTTGTATAAGATGGGCCCACTGGACATTAATTTCTGGTGCAACGTTAGACTTCACAGCCTGTCCTCCTTATGTGTGAGTACAAGTCTAATGTATGAGACTATTGCAGAGGTCTGTCAACAATTTGTCTTATAAATGTTCAGAGTGGTTCAAACACAGGAAATTTCTGTATATGGGCACATTTTCTGCTCTGTGGCTTGCTGTTTTTCGCGGGAGTGGTGCCGATTACCAGCTCAGGCACTGCATTCTTTTTTTTTTTTTTTTAAATAAATAAAAACCCCAAACATAATAGAGTTAAGAGTTGCATTCTAGTCCGTTTGGAATGTTATTAACAAATTTTGTTAGTGGGTTGCTTAAAGGCTCATGACATTGTCCATAGAAGGTGAAATATCATTCATTATAACCTACCCATGCAACTGAAACAGCTCAAATTGTTCCCAACAGTTTAAAATTACTTTAAAAACTGATCTGTGCTACTGAATACACAAGTAAAATGGCAACACAGTTAATGAGGGTTCACAGAACCCTACAATTAAGAATAAAGGCTTTCTTGCTAAAAAGAGAGGTAACAAGTTGGCATAAGAGCTTTTCTGTATCAAACAATGAGAAAGATGCAATGTTTATAGACCTCTGAGAACTTTAGAAGGAAAATAAAAACATGCTTAATGCAACATGCAAAATATATCTACATAGTAATCCTTTCAATCAAAACAAACAAAACCCTCACTTTGTAACAATGCACGTTTTAAATTCAATGTAGCAGTGATCTGCATATTTATTTTTCTGCTTTAAATGTATACCAGATCCTGACCCTATCCCCAAGGTCACTGCAAATCACAGACATTTTAGGATTTGTGTAAATGTTCTAAAATGTGGGAAGTCATATGTAGTAAACAACAGGAATAAGGGATTTATACAGAAAAGGAAAGCAACATTAGTCTGCAGATGCAAAAGGATTTCAAACGGACCAAAAGCCAATAGTTGAGGTCTGAAAGATCTTCTCCCTCCTTCCTTCCCCTCTACCAATCTGGGACACTAGAACTATTCTCAGTGTGTGCATATGTACAAATTATGTCTTGTTCGTATTTTCTGAAACTTCTATGTGCAAGGAGCTTTCATACATCAGAAATAACTATTTTTATACATTATACCCTCAGGGTGTAGTACAGTATAATCTATACTTAACATGCTCTCTCATATAATGTGCTTGTAGCCAAAATGTGAGAGCGGCTATGAGAAAATTAAATAGAACAAGAGCTGCCATGTGCTCCACAATTAAAGGAAACACTAAGTAGCAGCAATGGGAATTAAACAGGACACAGTGTTATGCCAAATACCAAATGTGAAACCAAAATATCTGCCAAGCCTCCCCTATTTGTTACAAATTTTCCATATTTAGGTAAATTCATGTAATTATGGACCCTGCAGTGGTAATGGGACTATGCTTTAGCCCTTTTGCAGCATGTGCTGTTGGCACAAATATCCTCTTTGAGGGGAAAAACCCGCCTTGGCCAAGATTACATATGTTGATTTTATATTGGCATCCTGACTAAGCCTAACAGCTGGTCTTAAATGTAATGGAACTGTGTTGAATTTATTCAGTTAAACAACTTTGCAGACTCTTTAAAGCATAAGTATTTCTTACAGCTCCCTATGTTTTTGAATCTGCTTTGATCAGAGCACCAACAGTTGCACTATTTTTCTTCACATTTGAAATGTATCTGTGAGCCAAACAATAAGTATAGTTAAGATTACTTTTCTTGTTACACATTATGATCCCAGTTTTACACAACAGTGATCACACCCACAAATCTCTTGACTTTTTCATATATGTGATTAATAGAAGGTGTGAAATAAGTGTGTTCCTGCCTGCTATTTTTCCCACAAACACTACTGTGTATTTTGTGTGTGTGTGTCTGTGGGAAAGATGTTGTGGAAAAGGCACCACTTTTTTAAGTAGCTGCACACTGGAAGATTTTGTCAGAAGCACTGCACTGTGTATGTGAATTATTTTCATGAGAGGGAATAGAGATGCAGTATGCCAGCCATATTCCAAACATACGTCTAGCCACGTCCAGCCAGAGAAACCCACCATTACACCCGGTCTCTCAGTCCAAGGCAATTGCTGATATGCACAAATCATGAAATAAGCTCAATATTTTAAAGCATTTTTAGAAATCAGCCTTGAAGGCAGCAACAGCAATTAAAACTGAAGACAGGTTCTAAATTTCTCTCATAATCAAAAGCAACTACATCCTGCAAACACTGAATGTATCTAGAAAGCAGTAGAGCAGTCAAGAGGCAGGGTTTGAGCATACTAAGATCACAAGAACTGCAGCATCACTGCTGAGAATACTTTGAAAAGTAGCTATTCAAATACTTTCAGTATACATAGTAATCCATAAAATTTAAATTAAAAGTTCTAAATGCATAAAAAAAGATACTCGAGAACACAGCAACATCTGTGTCTCAATCTAAAAGAGGAGTTATTGAAACAACAATAGAAGCCAGTAGTGCTAGATCCTATTTTAAGGATAGAATCTCCCTTTTCAAAAGGTTCTAATGCTCCAGAGTTATCTATCAATTCTGTCTTGTTTGTACACTCAGTGTAAGACTTCAGGTCCTTTAGAAGGAAGTGGAAAGACTGAGAAATATCACTGCTCAAGTAAAACAGACAAAGTTTGCTAATGCTTCAAGAGAACAGTCAGGGAGCCTCCAACTACATGCATAGGAAGGTCTCATATTTCTAAGAAGGAAAGTATCTTGACAAGGTTTGATCTCCTGCATAATGCAGACCACCTAACCTCACTGCATAGGAGTTCTGTTAGGAGACTTTATATTATAAAATATTTTTTTTTGTAACACTGATTTCCATAATAGGTCCTGACAAAAGTTTGTTATACCTCATTGGCAGCTTTAACATGTTTAGAAAACAATGCTGTTACTCAAATCTCATACTCTCATGTTCAATATTTAACAGGATCATGCAAATATTTATTTTCCCCAAAACAGTGAGATTAAAGTGCATTAACCACCCCCCACAACCAGTCCATCAAAGGAAAAACTGAGCTGATCTGAAGGCTGGGCCAGCCTAGATTCACTTCTCCATGACACAAAGCTTTATATGATTTGGAATGCTGAGAAGTCAGCCTTTATTTCGTGTAAGGCAAGCTCACGCTTCCAAACTCCTTGTGTTCCTCACCAATATTCTTCAAAGGACAATAAAAACCATAGAAATTACATAATCTTCTAAAATTACTTTACATTGCAGGCTCGTCTTTCTAAATACTCCAGCTACCTTGTATCTAGCTCAGCTAGGTAAAAGTTTTAGGGCACTTGATCACAGTTAACATAGCACTCAGTGCATGATCTCTGGTAGGGAATATACAGCATTTACAAGTAGCCTGCTACAAAACTTTCAGATTTAATAGATGACGAAAGCCTTTAAGTCTCTCCATTAAATTCAACAACCTCCAGATTAGAGATTACAGAGTGTGTAAAATGTCAGTTTCAGTGATTCAAGTACTGATCTAAGCAACACCATCTGAGTTACACTATGTACCTTCTCCTTAAGTGTAACAGTAAAAATATACTGAAAAACATAGGTAAAAAAACCCTATTTCTCCCCCCCAAGCAGACACAGAATTAATTTTTTTTTTAAATCTGTGAGTTACCCAAGGATGCAACTTTACCTAGTACACCTGCTTTTATTTGACGAGCAAGGAAAAGTGTTAACTACAGGAGTACTTTGGCTTGTTTTAAAGCAGAATAAACTTGTTTAGAAGACTTTCATCAGTGCTTTTAAAAACAGCAAATTTAGTGTGAACTTCATTTAAGAGTACAGGAACGAGCAAGTAGGTCTTTGAAGAAATAGGAAAACAACAAAAAATTTATCAGAAGTAACTCCAGGTCTTTAACTACCTCTTCCACTTCCTCTTTGACAGCTTGTCTTAATACATTCGTAAGCGTTCACAAAACTATGCAAGAACATTCAAGCAAGCAAGCAAGTTTTGTGTATTAAGAATTTTGCAGGAACTAGTAAACATAAAGGTACATTTTAAAGTGACTGCAATATCCTTAACATCTTATTATTTTCCTTTCTTGTGAGCAGAGGGAAAACAGCTTAACATAGTCCTGCCGTATATACCAGCAACGCTGGAGAGTCACTGCACCGGGAGCACAACTCCCACATCTTGTAGGGCTGTTAAATACCCCTCCTTGAATAACAAGGTAGCCCCCTATCCCACCAGTCCTACTAATGAGGCAAATTCTTTTGTGTATTGATTTTAATTAGTTCACTTGTGGAAAAAAGTCCTACATAGCATGATTAAGGGCAGCAATATAGCCCAGGGTAAGGACCAGACCTACTTTAAAGTCTAACATAATGCACAAATTGTCAGTATCATAAAATCTAATTTTACATACATATATTAATGTGCATTTTACAAGTGGATTTTTTTTTGTTGTTTAATTTCAATGGTCTTTTTGAACATTTAAAAGACTACACAACAAATACTGAATCCTGGTGCAAAAACCTGATGCTAAATATTAACATAGGACAGACCACTGAAAATACTACTTGGAGACTGGGACTTGGTGACAAAGAAATTCACAAAGTATTTAGTAGTAGGTAGTTTATAAGATTGTTCATATCTGGGAAGAATTCAATGATATAATAGGAATTACCTGCCCTGAATAAAATTAGACCTTCATTTCACTGATGGATTTAGATGAATGTGTAATAATCTGCTTCTTCTGAATGTACAGCTGAATTTCATATAGATATTCTTCTAAGTTGCATTTAATAGTGTATGACAGTTGTATCCACACAAATTACTGAAAGGATGTATCACCAGAAATTATTTCTATACATTAATGACGAAGCATTTCTAGAGTGCCTACCATCTAAAATAGATGTACTCTTATGCAGTAGCAGTTATTTTGTTTGATAAATAAAAAGTACTTTACGTCTAAATTAATTCTGACTTTTGAATTCTCGAATTATTTCTTCATTCTGTTTTCTCTAATCATTCAACCTTGTAGGTGCACTTCAAAAGCTTTCAGAATCTTACATTTGATTTCTGGGAAGTATTTTCTCGTTAACATCTAACATATGTACCCTGTAGGCATGATTCACACAAGCCTCTGGAATTCTAAGGAAATGATGATCAGTCACGGAAATGTGTAAGGATTCAAGAACTCTGGCAATTTTCACTTCAAATGTTGTCAGCGAGTCACTAATATAAAAATTTCTCACCATAACACTGAAAAAAATGCTCTGTACTGTGCAGCTATGAGAAAAGTTACACATCTAATGAACTCTGTCCTCAAAGTTGATAACTGAATGTCCTTGAAGTTGATAACTAAATCTGTTAGATTAGAGAAATGCTAATTACAGGAAAGAGATGCTCAGTATGTCCTGAATAAAGTTTATACCTTAATGGAGGAAGCTGGGTGGAGAGGAGAACAGGTAGCCAATCAGCAAATAAAACATCTGCCTAAATGCTCTTGGTCCCAATCAGCCACAGAAACCATGTCCAACAATTATCTAATGGTCAACAATGATTTTTGTTTAACACCATCCTTGGAAAGGCCAACTTGCATATCTAATAATAATGCATATAAATAAATAAGTAAATAAATATATTTAAGTAATTGATTAGTTGTTTTTTAAAAAGTGAAAACTATCCCTTGAATGGTAAAAAAGAGATGGTAAAAAGTAATGAGCTCATTTCAATAAACATTTATGAGACAGGCTTCATGCTGATAAAGTGGGCAGTATCCCTTCCCTTGCCTGCCAGAAACAAAAGAAGTCTCTATTTCAAAAGATTTTTAAATCTTTTAATATGATATGAAAAAAATAGCTACAGCTTTATAGGTAAACTGTCAGGAATATGTATGTCTTTGAGATCACCAGAAAGCCTTTTACTACAGATGGGAAATGGATGTATTAATGATAAGCATAATGAGTGACGTCACAATATCAACTGAATTCTTAACAGCCAAACTCTGTGTGTCAAGGACACCATCAAACAGCTATTAAGCAGTTCAGGTAGGCAGAAAAAAAGAGAAGTCAGGGGTGGCCATCCCCATAAAGATGGTCCACAGGGTGACAAGAAACTCTGTCCCCTCGATAAACTCCAGACACAAGAGATGGGCAGAGAGGAATACCTCTCTGCAAAGGTGAAAGATGATACCATTTCCACCTCCACACTTGCTCTTTATGCATGAAAATGTTTACATACAATACATACAAAACATTTCTAAGTAAGAGGAGACACATAATTTTTAAGTTACTCACTTGAAAATGGGGAAATATAAGAATTGGGATTGTGAAAGAATCTATTAACAAAGTAGTGCTGTTCCTGACTACACTATTACTAAGCAGAGTTATGAAAAAGGGTGTTAAGGCACCTGCTAAATAAGCCATTTTCATTTTCAAGAATCATTTTAGATATGAAAATAAAAGGAAAACATGCTAAAATTTAGAAAAGGGATATTAAATCTACTTTAAAACTTGCACTGTAAAACTCAGAAAGACATGGAAAAATAAGTGCTACTTTAAAAGGTATTAAAAAAAAAGTCAGAAGCATCATGTGAATCTGCAGTGGGGTAGATTGAATTTATGTTCACATCCTTGCAGAAGTAACTTATGCATTAAAAATGTGCCTGCTGTAAAACCTTGGGAGTTTTAGAGATCTTCATATTACAACCATGCTACCAATAAAAACAGAAGCTATTCTCAAACCAATTTGCACATAAAAAATGTTACATTCTTCACTACTGTCCCCATATTTGTTTTTCTTCTAAATTCAGAATCAGGCTTTCAAAGTACAAAATGTCTCAAAGGAACATTTTGTAAGGAACTCATGTTCACTTCTATATTCACAGTAGGAACTGGAATGAAAGATGGAGTAAACCAATTTGAGATAATATGGAATTGAGATTTTTTTTGTGCGTCTGAAAACCTGCCTAAACATTGTTTCTTCTTTTCTGAGATAACATAGGTATTTGAAGTTATTTAAACAACATATATTGAATTATGTTTTCACATATACAATAAAAAGTAGCGGAATATTGTCATCTCAAGTAAAATAAAACTTAATCTACCCCACTACCAAATTCATTTTTTTTACTGAAGTGGGACTTTTAGTATTACACTGTTTTTCTTCTTTGTACTGTTGTTGACACTCAGAACCATCTTCAAAAGCACAGTACTCTTTTGTGTGGTGTAAAACCAGTATGCTTCCAATTTTGCCATCAATCATCTTTAATAGCATATGCTATTAATGTAATTTTGTTATTGAAGATTCCTAAATCTATTCAGTGGTTTGCACAAGACAATTAGGTTTTTTTGTTATATGCATGCAGGCAATCAGATAGCGTCTTTTTAAATTAGAGCAATTAAACATGGTCATTATAAATGGTAGATTATTAAAAAAAAAATCATGAAGTGTCAATATGACATTCTTTGATTTAAAATAAAATGGTAAGAGAATGGAGAGATGCATTTTAATTATTCCATTTCAAAAGTGTACTTGAAAAATCTGCTTTATGAAAGGTTTTTTGATTCTGGGAAATGATTTCCATAGCTTTTACAGTGTTATGTATGGTTTTAGAGATATTTTCCAACATCTAGAAAATCCACTGGAAACTTATTCCAGCACATCAAAAAAAAAGAGTCCTCTATATATTATCTAGAAAAATAATCAGGAAATATGGTCACTTTCTTGTTATAAGTGGTTTGTTTTGGTTTTGTTTATTTTTTCCTAATCACAAGAAAATAATTTTTAAAAAGTAAATCAGCACTACTACAGTAAGATCTGTCTAGTCAGCATTAAACAAATCTCTATATCCTTATATAATAAAGAAAAGTGAAAAAAAAAAAAAAAGCACTTTTTTTCCATAGTAAGTTAAATAGCTATATTATTTTGTTTGTCATCTTTCTTGTTGCCATAACTGGTTACTCCCTGTCTAAACCACTTGTTCAGGATGGAACTTAAGCATATTCATAATGCATACACAGTCCTGCTGGTACCAACATTAATTTAAAGCAAAGTCATAAGTTACTGTGCATTAGTGAATAGTACAGTATGCTTTCAGTCTTACCATAACTGTAGGTGATGGGTGTCCAAGAACTCTAAAATTCCTGTGTTCCTCCTTCCCTGACTTACCTGTTAGAAATATAAGGAATCTAAATAGGAAGATCTGGATCATCTCCGTGTCTGATCAGTTTGAAATATTAACATGAAATATGAAGTATGAAGTCAGATATTTCTTTTTTTATGCCCAGATGTTAAGGAATTACAGTGAGACATCAATGCCAAATATACTACTTCACTCTCCCAATCCAAACTTGATGGCTGTGTCCTGTAGACACTCAGGGAGAGTTTCTTTGTAAACAAAGTGCTTCCTTACTTTGGTACCTTGTAGAGGATACTAAGCTGAG
>JAOEGS010007027.1:10947-25617 GCA_025447755.1 Corythornis vintsioides
GTAGACACTCAGGGAGAGTTTCTTTGTAAACAAAGTGCTTCCTTACTTTGGTACCTTGTAGAGGATACTAAGCTGAGTGGAGTGAGAAACAGGTGTTTGTAACCTATAGCTCAATTCAACATGCAGACATTAGCCTGCTATAACTGGAGTCTCAGATTCTTTTATTTCATCTTTCGTTTTAAAGAGGAATATTTTCTGCAGGAAGTCTACCTTACTTGAATAAAATAGTGCCAACAGATTACTGTAGAACCTTTGGACATAGCTCAGTAAGTTTCAAATGAAGATTTATACGTAGAATTATACTAAGAAAATCATAAAACAATGAAAGAAGGCATGCTACAGGACAGGAATAAGACACAGCTCTCAACTGTAAAGTGCTAGCTCTGATTACTAGGAACATGAGTTAAGAGTAATAAAGATTGCCCTACACATGCTTTTTGAACTCCACTATGGCTGATAAGCACAGCCTGCCTAGCAGTTATATGTGTTTTCCTTCTCCCTCTTGATTTCCATCTCTCCCCTCCCATACCATTAAGATCTGAAGAATCCCCCTTACAGTATCTCTCTGTTCTCCTGCTGAACCACAGCACTACAATCAAGACAAGCAGGGCTGAACAGCATCGTTATAAAAAACACCCCAAGTGTCACTACTGCTGTCACTTCCAGTGCACCCATTTTTCACTTCAGATATTTTACAGAGCTCTCACTCAGAGCTAGTACAGAATTCTAGCAGGAATATTTCTCTGTTTCTCAAGACTGCTTTATGTCTTGAAGCCACTACAGAACTAAACCTAGATCTGGCAAATTACACATTAAAATAGACTGAAAAGAAGTTGCTCAAAGAATCCATTTTTTGGTGATGTGTACCTCAAATACAGACATGCTGGACAGCATAGAGCATAGCTGTATGTAATACTCTCATACATTTGATAGCACTCACTATGATTTATTGCCTCATCATTCTGTGCTTTTAAATTAAGATAAATTCTTGTGGGGAGCAAAGTAAATAATATAGATTTAACAATAACTTAAAAACAAAATAAAGTAACAAAATAACCGTTTTACAAAGAACCAAATGAAGCATTTGAAATGTTGCATCCTCTTGTTGTGAAAGAGTTAAACTTCTAAGTTGTATCTCAGGCCAGCACAATTAATTGAAATGGTTTCTTTGAGGAAAGCAGGTAAGGAGCAGAACAGTTCAGTGAAAGGACAGTGAAAGAAATCTGCTCTGGGAAAATTATAAACTTTAGAACATCTTCAAGTGAGAAGATGAGAGTATTTGAAGATTCTGGACCACACAGAGTACACAAAGTAGGTTTAGCTGGCACAAATTCTATGGATAAGCAACAGTATAAGAAAGAAATCTATGTCTGGTATCAGAAAGTGTGAGAAGAAATATCCCTTTCTATCCAAACACCTCTCTGGACTTTGGGGTCATTAATTCTCTAGATGTAGTTGTGAATATATTCTGGTACATTTTGGAAGTAATGTTTAATCCATTTTATAGATGGATGATGTCAACTATACCCGACCTTATTAGCAGCAAGCCTAATACAGACTTGCATCTACCTGTCACAGTAGATTCCCAGTTCTATTTTCAGAACAAAATTTATCAGAGAAAAATATTCAGTACAAGTAGGTTTTCTTCTGCATTGTTTAATTTGAGATATCAAGGAATTGAAACAAACAAAAAAAAAGGAATCTATCACCTATATTAATGGAGGCTTCAGATCAATTTAACCTGAACTAATATATTTTCTTAATGACAAATCAATGTCAAAAATAATGAAAGAACTTAAGATTCTGTGTGCTTTCTTAAAGTCTTTGCTGTTAAACAGGGTTGTACAGACTGCCAGTCTTGCATTATTTATTGGCTGTGAATGTTATTAGATCCTGTTGTGGTTTACAGTACAGAATAGATAAAGCCAATTATTTCTTCTGCATTCTTTCAAGATTTATGCATTTGAAAAGAAAAAAGAAAAAGTCTTTAAGAACTTCAAACGAAGCTAGAAATAAACTGCAAATGAATACACTACCAGTTTAATATTCTGTGATTTGTGTAACTTTACAGGTATGTCTACATTTTCTCCAGATGGTATTTCACTTGAGCCCATGACTAGATGCTAAGTTCAAGAATCCATATAACCCACATTTATTATATCTTATTTTACAGCTATTTTAAAACAAAGAAAACTTGACATGAATAAAACTTAGCATGAATTATTATAGCAGAACCTTCTTATTATGAGAATTATGAGCAAGAACTCACATGCACTTAGCACTGTACAAACAAGCAAAGAGAAGTTCACCTTCAGGATGACAGGTGACTACTGTGGATAAGAGCACAAAAGGCAACAGGATGATAATTAAAATGTATCACAAATTGTGATTTTTCAGAGATGTTTCCATAGTTTTATTTAGTGGGCTAAGGACAGAAATATGTACTTACTTTCCAGTGTAGCTAGGTGAAATGAGTCTTCCCCAGTGTCAATATTTAACATTTAATTACCAACTGAGGAATGTACTGACCATCCCTCAAGCTCATAATAAGAGAAAATGCTCAAACCTGCCATTATTTTACAGGTAGTAGGAAATAACAGCTAATATTTGGATATTTTTGGGAGAAAACCAGAAAGTATGAAAAGAATAATTAGGAGACAGCACAAACCAGCTTATTGGCATCAAGTTTGCCTCAAAGCTGGGCATCACCATTCCCTGATAAAGTCAGGGATGACAACTCAACAAAAATCCTGGAAAATGACAAAACTGATCAGAGGGCTTAAGCAGCAGCAGGGTAGAAAGTAAAGAATTAAAGATTAAAATAAAAAAAACTCAATTAGAGCAAATTCTAATATAGGGAAAAGCCTTACTGAAATTTTCAAAACCATACAAATTATATTTACTTTTCAAGATAGGTGAGTTTTGACCATTTAAAAATATACCCACAACAATGTTAAAAAAAAAAAGTTTATCTACCCAGAAGTATGAGAAACTTAAAAAACTAATAGAGATTGAACTGCAAATGATACTCTAACCTATGCTATCATCAGACTGAATACATTTGCAGTCTGCTATAAAGTCTGAGAATTCTATCAGTATAAATAAAGCCACGAGCAGAACATGGGGAACTATTTAGAGGAATTTTTAAACTTTCAAGTCTGTTTTTACTTTTAAAGAAGGCTGCATATAATCAAATCCTTAAAATACAATATAAAATTACAGAATTACTTTTAATGACAAAACAGACCTTTACCTTGCAAACCCAATGCCTTAAGTGCTAGGTGAAGGTGAAAACATTGACTTTTTTTTTTTAGTCAGGGTTGAGGGGGAGAAATGCAAGAAGCAGTTTGTCCATCTCCACAAGGGGCTGTGCTGGGGTTACCAAGCTAATTTACCTCCTGACCTGAGCTGGATTTTTGAACCAATTCCTTCAAAGGTGAAGAACTAGGGTATTAAACTTGATTAATTTAAAAGTGTCCTAGGAACATAATGAATGTTTTTAATAACATCTACAACTCTACTGGGAAAACAATATAAGAAAACCCCAAGTGCTCCTTTAATGTTTAAAACTTGATTAAATATTTACAGGAGCGTAAGACTGAGAAATCAGAAGGCTCCCCCCTGAGTTGATTGCATCAAATCATGTTTATGGTAGCCTACGAAAACTAACCATTTTTGCCATTATTAGAAACAAAAAAGCTAAATTCAGATGTACAAAATTTTGCAATCTTGATTGTGTATGTGCAAGATTCCAACTACTTGTCAAGGAAGAGACAGGACTAGATGTGCTTACTAAGAACACTATTTTAATTTTAAAGACTGAAACATTTAACAGATAATATGGTTCCCCCCCCTTTCCCATTATATTTCTTCTGGGGTATGAAGGCTTATTTTGACCATCTACTATCAACCAGGATTCTTCACTTTGTTTTAGACTCTCAGACTTTTATTTGTCCTTCAGGATAATGAACATAAGCCCCTTAAGATGGACGTTTGCTTTTCTCAGCTGCCTCCTTATAAACAGTCCATACAGTCCATGCAAAGCTTTCAAATGACTTCAGATCTGGAATGAGCATTGAGATCCTCGCTCCTATGAGCTTTAGGAGGAATTTTTCTCCATGGAAGTCCATGGATATGAGAACAGAATTTTGGTTCTAGAAGAGTTCCTATAATGCAAAATGTAGAGCAAACAATGAGAAGTCTCAGTTAAGACCGAAGTTGAAATGAGTTCATTATGTTTGAAGGAGTTTATAATCTCACGATAGAAAACAGAAAGAGACAGAGAGGGAGCTATTTAACCAAAGTCATGCCATGATCCAGCATTCTTCTCTGCAAATTAAACATCTATTAATATAGCTGTGAAAATACAAAAACTCCTATTCTCTCAGGAATGGCTCCGTGTACTAAAAGAAGTACCACAGCTAGCTCTTTGCTAATGAAATCACAGTACACGTAACAAAAGAATCTGAGGTGAAATCACTGTCATTGTAACAAAACAACTTGATTCTATTTTTGACAACAACATGTAGTAGCCCTGGAGAGTTATGTCTTTAAAACTAGGAAGATAATTGCTACACTGAAGTCATTTGGAACCTGCACATTCCCAAGTTGTGATACACTATATATGCCCAAAAGCCTATCTCAGTATTGATATACTCAGGTAAGGACCCAAAAAATCCTGAGAACACAGGAAACAGAAATCCTGCATCTTCCATGCTCCACAACATGCCTTGAGGAAAAGGCAGAGAAGCTTATGCTTCCTTCACCCTCCATATCAGCTGCCAGAAAACCACAAAAGTTTTCCTGTTACCAGCCAAATGTTGATGGAAACCAGTATGCTTCTGTACAATACCAATCAGCCAGGCAAACTAGTTCTTCCAGCCAGTGGTACTCATTAATAAGGATATGAGACACAAAAATATAATGTATTTCTCAATTGTATGCTTTACAAAACCAGAAGCAAGCAATGTAATTGACTAACCAGAGCAAACCATCAAGACTATGAAATCAGGAGCCATAATCTAAGTCAAGCTGTCATTTTGTGCAAGTTGCTAGCTTCTTGTGCCTCAAGCTTCCCAGATGTACCGTTTGGAAAAAAATATATTTTCAATCAAAAACAGATGCTCTTTCAAAAATGCGAGCTCTCAAGGATAAGTATTTTATATATACTGTGCAAAGGAATTCTACATCTCATTTCAAGAAAAAATTACACTGTTTTGGTTTAGCTGTAGAATTGGGGTATGAGTAGGAATCCCTGGAAAGAAGCCACTTCTCATTCATTCAGACAAATATGAAGAGCGTATATATGGGAGTGCAAAGCAAGCAGACTTGCTTTTCATGGATTACACTGCTTTGCTGTAGTTTTCAGCTTTATGCACTTGGCTACAAATCACCATCTGTACCACATATGGAAGAGCTAGATGACAGCATTCCTACATGGAGGTGACCACATTCCATCTGCCATGCAGTCAGGGCACACATAACTCAGTCTCACCTTTAGACAAAACAACTGCTCCTTACTCAGACTGACAATGAAATTAAATGACTGATGTCACGGGCAGCTCCCATCTAACGTTCAACCAAATGTGCACTTAACATTTAGAGTCACCTGTTCCAGGCATAAAACAAAACAGGCTTTTTTTCCACAGTCATTATTGGTAAAGAGAAAGTCTCACACTTCACCCAAAGCTCAGCACAGAAATTACTTCGAGTAACCACCAGAGAGAAGCTGCCCACCACCCCTCACCACCTTACCTGACACAGCACTTTGATTTACTGCATTTAGCAGAGCTATTACATTTTCAGAAAAACTTGTCTCTTGTGCACTAACGCTGTTGAAATATTCAGATAATTCCCTGAAGTTGATTTATGATAAACTGCCATTTGTAAACAACGCAGATTCCAATATGAAAACAAAAGCTTATTTTTTAATAATTATGAGAGATCTGATATTGATCACACCAACCAGCACTCAACTCCTGAAATCAAATAAAGCCCCTCTAAGGTTTCAAGGCATTCCTGGAAAGCAATCAAAGGCCTCTTTTTCCATAAGTTTGTTATTTATACAAAAGCATTTGATTGTTACATTGAAGTGTGCACTCTATGTGTAAAAAGGTGTTTATGGGTTTTAGTACAGTATAGTTAATACCCAAGCAATACCTAGCCTTTTTATAATAAAGAACCCTTACTGAGAGGAGATATATATTGTACTTTTCATCAAGTGTACAGCATACAATTACATTTGCTGGTGGTCTATAACGTAAATCCCAGTTGAGTCAGCTTACAGCTTATAGATTTGTTGGTTTGCATACAACAATTAAGACCAGTTAGATTTTTGTGCTCAACTAAAAGTAAAGACTAAGATTTTAGGAAAATGTACACATTATTTCAAAGCAAGCTAAGAAAACTTGCAGAACAATTTAAAAATCAAAGCTGCACTGCTTAGGAACTAATATATTCTTCCTGCTAGTTATGGATAGTTAATTACACATTTTCCCACAGACGAAGGAAATAAAAGGTGGAAAGAACACAGAGAACAGGCTGTCATGCACACAAAAGGTGGGGTCAAATTAAGTATAAAAGTGGTAAACACAGAGCTAGCAACACTCCTACCCAGAGCATAACTTCAAGCATCCATTGGGCTGTGCAGTTAGTATTTCAAAACACAAGAGAAAAAAAAAAACCACGAGAAGTAAAACCTCTCTTACCACAATGAAACCCTAAGAAAGCATTACCTGTTCCCAAACATCCAGAATCCAAAATTTAGTCTCAAGTGACAGTCTCCCATACATAAATAGAAACTGATAACCAATCAGGTAACATTTCAAGATTAATGTTCCATTTACATGAGAAGGCGAGGTAGAATTCAAGCTTACACAGCTTGACCTGCTTTAACCTTAATGCACAATTTAAACATCCCCTTTTTGGTGATTTTTTGGTTTGTTTGGGCGGATGGGTTTGGGGTGGGTTTTTTTGTTTGTTTTTGTTGGTTTGGTTGTTTTGGTTTTTTTGTGGTTTGTTTCGAGGGGGTTTATTTGGACAGGGGTTTGTTTGTTTGCTTTTTAATAAGTGTAACAGATGAGAGAAAATAAGTTATTTAGAGATCACAAAACTTGCAGTCCTGAGAAGCTGCCTCTTGAAATAGAGGGTACAGGCCAAGGGGTAAGTTCTTTTAAATAACAATGATTTAAAACCACACACAAGCATAATCAAATAACTGAGTTATGCACCAATGTCATAAGAAAAATTAAATTCCTAGGTGAACTACATCTTGCATAAATTGTATTGGTAACGTTTAATTTGAAAAATTTAGGCACCTTTCACTTCACAGATATCTGTCCTGTCCAGCACACTATAGCCACAAAGAGCAAAAAATACTTCAGTGCACGAAACTCTGATTCTTTAGGCCATGTAGGCAAAATTCTGCCTTACCATTTTTTCATCATTGAAATAATAAAATAGTATCTGTACTTAAAGATTTTTAAGGATACTGGAAGAAGGTCAACATTTATATGTATAAACTTTTTTTGCTGTTGAATATATCAAACCAAGCAAATATGTAAGTGACTAGGTGGACGGAGAGGTAAATGGAAATTGAAGTATAAACAGCCTGGCCTAAACCAACAATAAAGTCAAAGTGAAATGCAGATTTAATATCTAATTACCAGAAAGAACTGTTTATTATGTTATAAAGTCAAGTGTTTGCACAGAAATATATTTTTTCTAGAAAGTAAAGTGGTAGCTCATTTGCATACTTGTTAACAAGCAAGAGAGTCAAACTGCTAAAACTGAAATAGCAAATTGCTTGAAAACAACATTTTTAATCAAAATAAATCAGGCTGAAAACAGCCACTTTATATAGTTCCAATTTTTGCAAAGTTGATCGAGAACACATCTTTCTGAAAAATCATTTGTTCAGTATTTCATTAACATTAAACAGTTAAGCAGGTGCTTTAAGTGTCTTACTGGATCAGAGCCAGAATTTTCAGGACCACAAGAGTACAAACACCCCCAACAAGCAGGAAAATTTATTTAATATGTACAGAACTTAACAGATCACCTTCTGGAAAGCAGAAGTCATTTAAATGCTCAACCTTGGTAGAACCAGCACAAATTCAAGTTTCAGTGGTGGGGTATTTTATGTTCTGGATTTCTTTTGTGTGTGTGTGGTTTTTGCTGTTGTAGTGTTTTGTTTTGTTTTTCACTTATGCAAAAATAAAATAAACTATGGCATCACTGATATTTTCAAGTTAGGTGATCATCTACCCCGTGTTTTAGCGTGATGTAGGGAAGCACAGATACCTTTTCTAGTGTTACACTACTCAAAATTTTCTTAGAGCCATTAAATATCTTAATAGCTCTCCAACACTATGAGCCACAGTATCATGTGGGTGGAACTTTCCATTAAAATATAATTTAATGTTATCTTAATAACTGGATAATTTGTTTGAATTTGATTTCATAACATCTACTCTTTTCCCTTTATCTCTGACAGTAGCCCTCACAGATTAATAAACAGTGACTCTCCTCATTCCAACATTTCATGAGCTGTTAGAAAATCCATGCATTCAGTGAGTCCAAGTTGAGGAGAACCATAAGGTGGCACAGGCTCATATGGAAATTACAGCAAATTAGTTGTGTGAACCAACCACATCCTCTAACATATTCCTCCTCCCTAGTAATGGATATGGGCTTTCAAAATGATACTCTTTTGTTCAGTTCAGGACAAATTTCAGCTAAGCATTTAATCAGGTCAGGCAACACTGGGTTTAGGGAAAAGTTCTTACAATGCAGTTAGTACAAAACATGATCAAATAAATACTTGCAACTTGACCAAAGTTATCTTCTACCACTAATTGAATCGTAAAATAATCTGTTTACACTGATGATTCATCTATACTTTGCAAATTCACCTTAGTTTGTGACTGTTACCTTTACAGAAAATGCTTGCTAATAGTTAAATGTTGTTCTTGTAGAGAAACTCAGGATAAATGAAGTTAAATCTGATAGAGGATGCATAATCCACAACACTGATATTGTACACAACTTCAGCCATGTGTTTTGTACAGGAGAATATATTAAACCCCATCTGTTGTAACAGTTTTTAATGTTGTAAATTAGGAAAACATCAAAAATGTCAGAAGATGGCAAACACTTATTTGTTGTCTTTCAGCTCTGTATTTATTAGACAAGTTTGTTATCAAACTATTCCTCCAAACATGAAAAGAACAGCAGGCCTTCTGGAAAACCAGATGGCTGTTGTGGTTTCAAAACATGTTCTGGAAGGGTTATATAGTTTACATTTTTGCTTTTTCATAAAGGATTGTGTGGGATGTGGCATGGTTCTCAGACACAAAACTCCTGCAAAAAAAAACCCCCAAGGGGTATGTGGGTGGGAGAGTGAGGGACTACTGGAGGATACAAAAAGAAAGCAAAATTATCCATGTCACTGAAGCTAGGAGACCTTCTGGTAAGAAGGGAGAAACATTTTGGCTACAAAGGAGAAAAGTTACCACTATAAAGAAACAAAAATGCTTTCAGACTGCGATTTCACTGCCTTTCTCTGGAACAGAAGGGGGCCCTAGACACTGAAATTAAATAGAAGAGCAGAAAGAATAGTGAACCATCAGAAGAAATATGCTTGATGGAATGAATTACATGCATGTCAAGAGGAAAAAGGAAAAAGGTCAGTCTATCAAACTGAGAACATAATCATATTCCAAAAGGAAAAATGTTTAATAAAATGTGGCTAGTCATTAAATCAATACACAGTAGGAGGAAAGCCCAAACATAAAAAGGACTCAAAGTCCAATTAGAAAATGCAAGAAAAATAATCCATGATTACCTCCAGTATTTTGTATTTTGTTGTTTGCCATGTCCTTTTCTATCACAACCTTTTGTATTTTATTTGTTTTTTACTGCTCCATAGCAAAATATTTAATTCCTAGGACACTGTTATCACAGAAAATAGGAGGCAATTAACAATTTTGATAGCTTCTGGGATTAGGATGGCCAGTCTTCCTGACCTGGAAAGGAGGACATACAAGCCAAGTGCCAGTGGCCTTTTACAACCACAGCCCAACATGCCTCCCTGGCTCTCCCTCGCCTGGGGATTCTGGTTACAAGCATCCCCACAGCACACCCCCCCCAGAAGAAAACCCTGTTTGTTGCAGTCCCCATGCTAGACCCCTGCTTACACATTCTGCCTCTAATCCACAAAGAGCCCACCTGCTACTGACATGAATTTGCAGTCAGTATAATGCTGGAGGCTGCTGAGATTCCAAGCCAGGAACTGAAGATAGCGTGTGATGGAAGAAGAGCCAGTGACGATGCACTGGAACAGGGGTGGTTCTGACTGGTTAGAGGGAAAATACTGTTCCAATAAGGACATGGCCTAGAGGGCTGTGCCATCTCCATCCTTCAAGTTTAAGAGTTGCAGGACAAACCCCAGAGTAACCTGGCCTGAGCCTGTGGTTGATCCTCCTTTGGAGGTTGGAATAGAAATGCTGGAGGCACATTACTCAAAAATGAGAATCAACATTATTAAACTAATTAAGTATTTGCCACACACAGGTGGAAGGTGTAAAACCTAAATGGTTTCCCTTCTAAGTGAATTCCAGCTTTTATAAGGTATAAGAAAATGTTATATCCATAGGAGTATATTTTAGGGAAATATGTTTCTTGCAGAAACTGTTGAAGAAAATAATAAAATAACAAAACATAATTAATACTATATACATTAACTGAATGATTGAGTCATTATTTGAGAATCCCACTTAAAGACTCAGCAAAACGTTGAAGATGGTTAATTCTTTGTTCCAGAATCCTTTTTCACAGAATATAATGCAAAGGGCTACATTTTGAATAAATGCTGTACAAATCTCAGTGTACACTTCTCAGTATTTGAACTAAACCCAAATTAACATGCATGGAGAATAGCCACAGCTCCAGCACATGAATAAGACAGATTCAAAACACTTGCATTGGAAACTGTATATTTCCACTTACATTTTTTTAAATCCAAGAAACTAATTAAAATCCACGACAAAAAAGTTTTAAAATCTGTTTGTTGGGGTTTGTAGGATTTTTTTTGTCTTTATTTATTATCTCCATTTTGTAAAGCAGTTATTAAAAAAAAATGGGTTTTTTTTTCCAAGTTAAGTAACTCTTGAATTAGTGTTGTATTTTATTTTTCATCACTCACCACATTTAACCACGAATACTAGCACATTTTCTTCACTCAAAACATATCTTTTATTGATACTGTGTCTGTGATAATGATGCAGGTGAATTTTATCATTCCTTTCACCCTACTAGTAATGAACAAATTCACTGCTTATTACTTTGGACTTGATCTCTAGCAAAACACTACTGGAACAAACAATTTGATTTGTCAACACCTCTACAAGGACTCCTCAATCAATGTCACAAATCCAAATTTAAACAGCAAAATACATTTGACTGCAAGACCCCAGACTGATTAGAGCTCCGAGTTCAGTGAATTGCACCAGACAGGACAGCAATCAGATTATTAACTCCACTTGAAAATACTCTGTGCTGCCTGGGATTAGCATGCATATTTTGATATAGATCGATAAGCAATCTCCTTTCTATAAGAAATGCCTGCAACATTCATTTGGCTGATCAAAGGTATATATCAGCTTGTTGTGACAGCTAGCTATTGTTTCCCTCTTTCTTTATAGGAGAGTCTCTATTAAAAAAAAAAATCCCTGGCTCCCTTTCACCTAATAGTGGAAGTCAACAGAGAGTCACAAAATTCCATCTCCTCAATACCCAAACACAATTAGTGCAGAAAGGTCTTTCACCTTTTTTGAAGTAACTTCTCTCACTTTCCCCCTGCTGGAACTGTGAACATTCTTTCCTAGCTTTCCAAATATTCTCATGGTATTATTCTCTACTTAGAACTAAACTAGGATTTTGGTGTCCATCTTTTGTAATTTGGACAACCTTTTCCGTATCAGAAATATATTCCTGTCTTTGGATTAAAAACAAAGCAACCCCTTGAATGCTAATGTGTTCACACAACAAAATCTATTTCCAGCTCAGTCAGGGAAAGAAGGTGAGGTATTTTCTCCATAATGTCATGGGAACTCTCAACTGAGCTCTGGATTTCATTGAAACTGCAGAAGAGCTGAAAAACCAAAATTTATCTGCCAAATTTTTTAAGATAAAAGCACAAGCATTTCATCCCTCCTCCAATTACATATAACCACTCTCTCATCTGAGCTTTTTATCTACTTAATAAAAAAAGGCATACTTTAAAAAGACAAGTACAACTTGTGAAGCAAACAGTCAAAAGTGAGATCGGCACAAAACTCGACACAATGCCTTGAGAACGAGGCCATTGGCAAGTCAACATGCTCTGTGATGCTTTGAGAAGGAGACACGGTGCTCTCTGACCAGCAGGAGAACCAAAATCAACACTCTATCCAACAGCACTTGCAATAGGATCAGTTGAAGCCCCGAAGCACAGGAGAGAAGCTACTCCTTTCATAGCCATGTTTCAAGCACAGGTAAAAGAAGCAAGCAGCTTTCACTGACTGTTCTATAACTTTTTCAGTTGTTTATGATTTTAAAGAAATCTTTGTCTGGGAAGCTTATCAATTATTATCACTCAGTACAATGTACTGAATTCCCATACCAATGAATCCAAGGAGCTTTTCCCACTGCCAGTGGCTTTGCTCCTAATGCCTTACCTCACAACAGGCTAGTCTGAGTACAGCCTGTGCTCCAGGACTCCTGGAGAGAGTAAACACTTGTATTCTTAACCTGCCCTCACCTCCATGAAGATGCAGCCCCTACACACTCGAGAGCAGCACTTGAGAAATGGACCTCTATCTGGCCCAGTACATATATTTTACATTTATCAGCATGAATTTTGTCTCTTACAATTTTCCCAATACTTTTCTCTCAATATTGTTTTTATTCTACCCCCTAGGCCTTTTCCTATCAGAAGTGGAACATTATTTTCCAAGATTCTAGATGTGAAACAGCTCTTGCACTGCTGCATTGTTATGGAAAACCCCAAGCTAATCATGTTAACTCTTAGAGTTGACAAGCAACAAAACAGGATTAGAAACATCAGCACCTTTTTAACCCTGTGTCTATGTACTGTTTGATGTGCAAAACAAGCCTAGGTGTCCCAGCACAGCAGAGATAAATTCATACAGAGCCCTTTCATCCACATATGTATGCCTAATGTACACAACATTACCTAAGAGAATTTATATTCTAATCCTTGTTAGATTTTTTTTTCTCTTCAATTTTTAAACATTTATTATTTCTGATATCACAGAACAGCAGTGGTAACTTCTATAATACATCATGTCTGTTATTAGTTCGACTTCATGAATATATTCAAACTGGACAATCTGCAGGCAAGAATACACAGTAGGAGCATTCTAGGTATTCCTTTCAGCTACAGATACAACAAAAACATTAATTTTTAGATGGAGGTAATTTCATCCATTAAATACAAAATATGTTTTTGTTTGTTGTTTGTTTGTTTTTCAATCCTAACAATACCTTTTAAAAAAGAAATAATCATACACATTTTTAAAATAAAGGGAAAGATAAGCAAGTTTTATTTCAGCTCCATGACAAACTGTATATGGTAATGTATAGTATGGCAAGGGTTTTGTTGTTAACTGTTTTCTTTGTATTTTAAGTTTCAAAGTTTGTTTTGAACAGGATGTAGGAGGATGAGGGGAAAGGAACAAAATCCTACAAGTACTCAGCAGCAAGTCCTAATTATTTTCCAAGTTGAATTTTTCTTTTTTGGCAAAATATTCCCTTTGGTTTTGCAAGATCAACATCCATCTCCCTTTACAACTTACATCAGTAATGTTTCATCAGAGAAAAACTTCTATACTGATATTACTTAGAAAGCTTTAGACATCACTTTATGACATGAAAAATTAAATTTAAAATGATTATCCAGATTATTGAAGTACTAAGAGGATCAATGGATTTAATAATATACTCAATGCAGAACAGGATCATTGCCTATTCTTGCTAAAACTACTGGGAAGAACAGGTACTGCTTTATCACCTTTTGCATTCCCAGCAAGTTAAAATTGATGCCAAAGTTGTTTTCCTTTAATGGCTATTCATTAACAGGAGCCTAAATATAGTTAACTGCAGGTAGCAGCTTCATATTTGATTACGAAATCTTAGATGGAAAACAAAGGATTTGAAGATGCAGGTTCTAAATCTTTAAGCTTCTTAACACACTCATGATTTCTTCGCCGTAGTAAGTCAACCTCAGTAATACGTTGACTGATCTTTGTTGTGAAATTCTGTACAGTACTGTTGTGCAAGAATGGGAAGTGGGTCATCTTATTAGACAATCTTCCTTTTTCAGCTATTAATAGTGATAGAAGATAAATTCAAAAGGTATAATTTAAGTACCAATTTGGGTAGTGTGACTGTCTCTTGGAAAAGTAATCTCAAAATAGTTTTAAATGGGAAAACAAATAGATATAAATAAATAGGTTGTTTAGTATTTTCTACTTAATTTCTGGCTTTCCAAATGAAAGGTTAATATCATTGACTCAAAAAGTTTGTAAGACCTTCATGGAAAAAAAAAATTGTTACTGTATAATTACATGATAAACCACAATGAGAATTTTTCTTTTTTTTTTAATAAGA
>JAOEGS010007033.1:0-12680 GCA_025447755.1 Corythornis vintsioides
CTGAGGTAACTAGTGATTATTTAAGTTTTCCTGTTGAATTTCTAATACTAAATGTCCTATATCTGTGAACATGTTTCTAAAGCTGTTCACAGTCATTCAGAATTATCTTGGATATAAGTTGAGACTTTCCTGGTGACTTCTGTACAAATGAAAAGCACATTTAATGCCCAAGTGTGTGCAGAACACTTTGTTTAGTTCTCTACGTTGATTTGTAAATATCCTAACATTCAGTTTGGAAATTATGAAAAGGTTCTGAACCTTCCAATTAAAGTACTGACCATAGGTTCTGGTATTCCCCTCCAGTAGCAAGGTGCAAAAAGAAATTATCTACTATTATGAATTAATATTCTGGAGCTGCCTCTTTAGATTTTTAAAGTGTCCCATTAAATTTTTAAAACAGAGCTTTAAATTGTTCAATGGGTCCCTTTTCTGTGGCCAGCTTTGAACTTTCTTTTAAATGAATTAGTTTCATTAAGAGTGTATTCCAAGGAAAAACTATACTTAACATTTGTTCAGGAATTTGTAGCAAATTCATTCTTGTGTGACTCAGATGATAAAATGAAAACAGACTACAGCATAGTGCATAAATAAATGCACATACTTCTATGCATATATATATATATATACATATATAAGACTTAGGTGCATTTGAATACTAATACCTTTTTAGAAAGAAATCATAATTGGTTTTCAATTCAGCTTGTTCACTCTTGGGTATTGTTTTCCATTTAGATATGGAGCTTTGAAAGTTCATCTGTTCTCCATTTGCTGAAAGGTCATGAAGCCTGTGTGAGGTGCTGTACTTTCTCTCCTAAGAACAAATTGCTGGCCACTGGAGATGACAAAGGAGAAATAAGGGTACTGCTTTAACCTTCCTCTTTATTTTAGAACTTGCTTAACAGTAGGTTCACAGGCAGAAGAGTTCTCATAATCTGTGCTCTTCCTGTCTAATAAATATATATGATATATTTCTAAGATAATTCATTTTTTTTGATTATTCTGTCACTTCAAGCAGAATGCTTATTTACAAGGCTTTTTTTCTCTGATATAGAAAACTACTTTTCAGCTTTCCTTACTTGATATTTTTAAGTTTACTTACGTATATAATCTTTCCTCTCCTTTAGATTTGGGACATTTTAACAGGTGCATTGCTTCACTTCTGCTCCCCAGTCACTGTAGATGAAGGAGAACCAACACATGGTGGTTGGGTAACAGACCTGTCATTTTCTCCTGACAGTAAAATGCTCGTGTCATCTGGAGGCTATCTTAAGGTAAGCCTTGAAATAATAAAACATACCTAATTAAATGGTAATACTCTGATAATTCTATAGGAAAATACAGACTAATGTGAAGAAACAAGCCTGAAAAGTTTTACTTAATGCAAAGCCACTCCCTTTTTGTGTCTGTCTGAGTTTTTTTTTTTTTATTCTTTTCCCCTCATGCCATAGCCAGTACCTGTTGGTAGAAACTGCATGTGTATGTGAAGTGACAGGCTGTGGAGTTTTCATCTCAGAGTACTGGAAGATAGTCTTTGAAGTCAGTTAGTAACCATTTGACACAGGCTGTTGACTTTTCTAATTTAGCATTGAAAACATCTGATATTCATTTCACATGAAAGAACAAGACATGCATCGTATTTTTAGCTTCCCATTTTTTGTGGTTACACAGTAGGGTGTTGTAATGCTTCTTAGCATCATAGAATGGTTTAGAATGTTGAGGACTTCTGGAACTCATCTCGTCCAGCCCCTTGCTAGAAGTAGTTTTCCAAGGTAAAGTTTTTAGGGCCTTACCCCATCAGGTTTTGTCCCCCACATGGTTTTTCAACACTTTCAGGGATGGGGATTCCACCACCTCCCTGGGCAGCCCATTCCAATGCCCAACCACCCTCTCTGTAAAGAAATTTTTCCTGATCTCCAACCTAAATTTCCCTTGGTGCAACTTGAAGCCATTCCCCCTCGTCCTGTCATTTTGAACTTGGGAGAAGAGGTCGACCCCCACCTCCCTACAATCTCCCTTCAGGTAGTTGTAGAGAGCAGTAAGGTCCCCCCTGAGCCTCCTCTTCTCCAGACTAAACAATCCCAGCTCCCTCAGCCTTTCCTCATAGGAGAAACTCTTCTGACCCTTCACCAGCTTTGTTGCCCTTCTCTCAACCCTTTCCAGTACCTCAACATCCTTCTTGTAGTGAAGGCCCCAAACCTGGACACAGTGCTCAAGGTGAGGCCTCACCAGTGCCGAGTACAGGGGTACAATCACCTCCCTGCTCCTGCTGGCCACACTGTTCCTTATCACCTACCTTGTATTCCACTCATCCAGTCTTTATCCCTCCAGTTTGCCTGTAGGGACAGTAGGGGAGACCATGTTAAAGGCTTGACTAAAGTCAAGTTTAAACATATCCACTGCTCTTGCTGTGCTGTTTGCAGAGCCACTGTTAGTGTCAACAGAAGACAATTGAGTGGTTCAGCATGATTTACCTTTGATAATTCTCTGCAAGCTGTTCATCATCACCTTCGTGTGACTTGAAATGGCAAAAATTGTCTCAATAATCCCAGACAATGGAGTGAAGATTATTGGTCTGTAGTTCCCAGCATCACCTTTGCCCTTTGGATATGGCATTTGCCCTTTTCCAGTTGTATGGATGAGACTCAATCACCATGTCTTCTCAAAATACTGGATTTCTGCTTTTCTGTCAGTATGTACAGATGGATGTGTGTCTAAAGTGTATTGAAACAGAAACACATGAACTCTTTTTGTAGGAAGATACTAGTTAGTGAAAGTCCAAAGCATTTCAGAAGTTTGGATCTCTAAAAACTCAACTGAGTTGGATTGTAGAGTTACTGGGAAGATACTTTTCAAATAAACCTCATCTTGTTGATAGATGACATACATCCAGCCCTGTACTGTTGAACTTGCTGTGTGAGTGGTAACCACTGGCCCAGCACCTGATCATTTATCCACCAACAAAGTGGATAATTCACAACTTGTTGGGGTTTGGTTTTTGTTTTGTTTTTCTGTCTTCATCAGATAACTGACTCTTTACTAAGGATTTATCTTTTCTTTTTAAATCAGAACATTATAGCTGTTGAGTTTCAAATCTGTATTATGCTGTAATGTTGCATATTTCATGAGATGAGTAAGGTAAAAAGTAGTAATACCATCTGCTTTTAGAGATGATTAAAGCTGAAGCCAATCTGTTTCAATACTTTGCTGTTGCACTTAAAAGTTGCAAGAATAGAGAGTAGATGGGTTTTGGTTCAATTTTGCACTGGTCTACAGTTTTACTGAGAAATGTGACATTTCAATCTATGTTCATGGAGTAATAGCTGAAAGTTTCTGTCTCTTATTTGTGTTTACTGCATATAAATTCTCATCTCAATGAAAGAACTCTGTCCTGCTGCAATGGACACATGACTGATCCAGTTGCAAGTCCAACTAATTAAATCCAGCTATAGTTTCACCTGTATTGCCTGGTGTAATGTCTTTCATGTATTAATTTGGTTATTAAAAAAAATCCATAATGTTTTAAATTTTGGGCATGTTACAGTTTACTGATTGATTACATTTTTGATGGGGTAATTCAGTACCTGAATGTATTATTTTATATGCTTTCCTGAAATGGAATAGCTTCAGTCTTTCTGAAGTTTCTTTTCATCTGATAGTAACTGATCCTAAATATTTTCTACTTAAAGTTGCTTGTATTTTTATTTTTAATTTTATTTTAAATTCTGTTTCTTTGGGGAAAGCAGGCAACTGGGCTTGCCATTCCAAACCTGTTTATAAAATTTATTCTAAGCTTCTTTCAACTACCTGAAAGCAAGTTGTTGGTTTTTTTCTAGTGGTGGAATGTAACTACTGGAGAATCCTTACAAACCTTCTACACAAATGGAACAAACCTCAAGTCAATACACGTGTCCCCTAATTTCAAAGTGTATGTTACTGTTGATAATCTTGGGATTCTTTATGTCTTACAGAAGTTGTGAGTAATGTGCAGAACACTGCAGAGATAAGTATTTTTTTTTAAGCTGAAAACAGAATTCTGCTGTTTGTCTACAGTCATTAAGCTGTGAATTGTATTTGGTTGTTTTCCTGTATATTTATGTACATTTTTGCATGTTTTTTTCAAATGAACTGGTATTAATCCTGTTTTTAATAAGCATTACTATAATCTTTAAGTCTTGATTTGCATCTTAAGTATGTTACTTCTGATTTTGTAAGGAAATTATATTAAGATTTATTCAAATTCGTTGAAATTTATATCAGTAGTCCTGAAGAAATAAGGAATATCATACTCTGAAATTGCATTTTGTGCTAAGGCTGATAGCCAAGTGCTCTCTAGCCAGAAATACTACTTTGTAAGATCCAAAAAAAAAAAAAAAAAGATTTTTTACTGTGGTACAAGGATTTTCATTTCATACAGAATGGAAAGAATCAGGGACGTCCTTCATTTGAAAAATGAAACTCCCTATCTTGGTGCTCAACATTCAAAACAAATCAGGTAGCCATTCAGTTCATTCCCTTTCCAGCAGCAGGGCTTCCCACGTGTGGTAAGAACCTTTGTGCTTCTAACCTTGTGGAGATCAAGTGCATTGTCACACACTTGAGCTATGCTTGTTAAGGGGAACATCTTGAGTCTTGTTTTCTCAAGGCAAAATCCAAACTGATACTGCAATTGGAGAGAGTGTACCAAACTTCCAGTCAAAGGATGAATACAACTTGCCAGCTAAACTGAGAATGGAAATTATGTGAAAGGTATATATTGAAAAAGTATAAGAAAGTGTGAATTTTAATTATTTTTTTATGATGAAATGAGTATTCAGTTTATACTGTGGAGGCATTTTACTGCCATCAGCTTTGTTTACATGGGATTCCATGCACAGGGATCTCTTGCCTGGTAACATGTGATTTCCTTTTTATTTTTTTATTTTTTTTGCAGTCTATTTATAGATTTAATATAGGGCAGAAATGTTGATTTTTTTACTAATTATACTTGACATAGATAATTTTTCTTAGATACCTCGTAAGCCTTGTTGTAGAAAATTGCCTCAATTGCTATGAGCAACTGCACAAGCATTAATATAATGATTTTCATCTTTTGGTGGTTGGCAGTAGGACATTCCATCTAAGTTCTTGATTGTATAAAGTACATTAGCAAGTTCTCAACTGATAAGGAACAGTGAAATTCTGACTCTTAGATTTTTTTGTGTGTGCATTTCAGAAGATTTAATATACACTCTTAGTATTTGTACTTGACAATCACCTGTTTTTCCTCTTTTTTTTATCTTGAAATTTTACCATTTCTAAGGTGCTACTGAATATGGGTCAGTAAAATCAAAGTACTGCTGGCAGAAATGTAAAGAGAAGAAATACATTAGAAAAAAACCATGGTGTTTTGTATGCTGAGTATGTACAACATTCAATAAAGATCACCCAGGCAATATTGGCCAAAGTGGCAAATGACTGCCTTTTTTATAGTGGCTTTGTTTTCAATGTAAATGTAATGCTTCTTTATAAACTACATGACAAATATTTTGAGAGGTAAGCAGCATTATTAAATACAAGGATGAAGCATAAGGTGAAGAGGAAAATGGAAATCTTGGAACATAGCCTGCATGTCCTTTAGGACAGAGTTGCCTCTGTTGTCTGTAGTGTTTGGACAGACCTCATCACACCATTCACTAATTTAGAGACCCAACTAGGTGAAAAGATGCAGGATAAATATTTCACATGAGGAACCAGGGCAGGATGTTGTCTTTGACAGTGTTGAGGAAGCTGGTAAGAAAAAATGATCAAGGTTTAATGAAGAAAGTGAATGGTTTGAGCTCATTGACAATTTCCATTTTAAAGTGAGTAGAAAGCAAGAAGAAGCTTGCAGAGGCATGAGATAATTGGTGCAATCTTGAATTACTGTGCAAGAGTGAGAACACAGCAGCATTATACTTCTTGGTGGAACTGAGGAAGATGTGCTTTGGAGAAGGTGGTGTGAACAGTCAGGATGGTTGTGTTCATTTGCAAATGTATGGAGCTGTCTGTAGGTCTGTGTAGCTCAGGTGGAAGAAGAGAAATAGCAATGACAAAGTCTGAAGAGCCAAAGAACAGATATGATTTGAAGGAAGAAAATGTCAAAGTTTAATTGTTATTTTTTTTAAATAGAGGCCAACTAAGCAACTTCACTAATTTAGAATATTTAAGAAGGTTAAAGCAGTTACTGTATTCAAAAATTAAGTCCTGCTGTGTCATCAGATTTAGCTGCTCTCTTTGATGTTAGATGCATTTTAAAGAAACAAAAGGGAGTTTTGCTAGAAGCAGTTTTTATGTGGTTGAACATTAGGCCTTTCATTATCTCTTATAATGCCAGATAAAATTGAATCAGTCTGTGTTCAAACTTAACTAATGAGCATTCCCCATTTTATCTAGTTCTTTAACTGAAATGATAGTATGCCTTTGTGTAAATTTTTAGCTATTATTTCATAATCACTATGCCCAAGACATCCTCCAACCTTTACTCCATCTACAAGTCCCTCTGTGTTGGTAAATAGTAGGTCCAGGAGGGAGCCTCCTCTGGTTGGCTCCCTCACCAGCTGCATCAGGAAGTTTTCTTCCACACACTCCAGGAACCTCCTGGACTGCTTCCTCATAGCTGTAGCTGAAGCTGAGCCAGGGAAGGATTAGGTTGGGTATTAGGAAGCAGTTCCTTACAGAAAGGGTCATTAGCCACTGGAATGGGCTGCCCAAGGGGATGGTGGAGTTGCCATCCCTCATGGTGTTTAAGGCAAGATTAGATATGACAGTGAAATGTTTTAGTTAGATGTTGTGTTAGGTCTCAGGCTGGACTTGATGATCTCAGAGGTCTATTCCAGCCTCAATAATTCAGTGATTCTGTGAAAAAGCAAATATGGTGCTATTTAAGTAAAGCTTGCATTACTTCTAATGCATAAATGTATATGAAGCAAGCTTAATGCTTAAAATAAGTTTAAAAAGTGGTATTTTTTGGTTACATTTCTAAAGCAATAGGGGTTTTTTTTAGTTGTTCTCTATTAATTTCAAAGCAAATTTAATTTCTATAGATAACTGGTATTTATATCAAATGTAGTTCTAAAAATCACATTATTTGTCTGCAATATTCTTCAAGATAGTAATATCTGATCCATACTCATCTTCCTCACCAGAGTCCATGTGTGCAGGTTTATGTGTTAAGACTCCATAGTCTTAACTACTGCTTCAAATTTGTATTCCTGTTCTAAGAAATCTGAGTCTTGTCATGTCTTGAGAGCAAGTTTCTAGTCCCAGAGATGACAACAGGAACATTTCTTTCAGTGCTTCTCATTCAGAACCACTTAAATTTATCTTTTAATATTATGAACAGTATTAGCTGTTGTTTATAAGCCCCTTGGCAGAAGTAGTGTATTAAAAAAAGATTAGTGGAAACACTGAAAAATACACTTTTGGTTTAACAGCACTACAACAATGCATGAGAGGAATGACATTTTTATCATGACATTGGGAAATGCTTAGAGTTTTTTCTTAACAGTTTTTGGTTTGTGGTGTGCACTATTTTTTGTTTGGTTTTGGTTTTTTTAAAAATTATTATTATTATTATTTTAGTAGACAATAGATAAATGAATAGATAGGCATAGGCCAGTGGAAACCTTTCTGTAAATACAGACTAAGCATTTTGCTTCAACCCACTCTGAAGCCAATAGTCATGACTTGATGGTTGAGCACTCAATCTAGACAGTAATGTATGATACTCTTATTCAAGTAGGTTGCTCCTGATTTTTGCAGTATATTTGCATAATTTCATACAGGGTACTATGGAATTTATAATCAGTACAGGATAGCAATTACACATTTTGTATTAGCAGCTGTACAAATGAGAAATTGGAGGAAATGTCTGGGAGGGGTTTTATCAATATATGACTTAAACTTCAGAAGTAGGAAATGTGAGGAACAGGTTCAAGGAATTTGAACAGATTAAATGTTTTTTATCTGAGTATATGTTTAACAATAACACGAAAAGAGGTCACCCGAGTGCATCTGAATTTTAAAAGCATTTAAAGAAAATTTAACTACTTGTCTTACTCTCAGTTGCTCAAAGCCAAACAGTTGTGGGTTTGTCCTCTCTAATTTTTTTTCCTGCAGTATCAGCTTGACTGACTCAACAGGTGTTTTTTCATAATCAAGAGCACTGAGTTTGAGGGGGATCTTCGTTGAAAGATTAATTCAAAGAGAAGTAAGTGGCCAAACTGAATCTCTGGAAAAATAGTTTGTTTTTCACTGCAAGTTTGTAACAGTGAATACCTGCCAGAGACAGGTACAATTCAAGTGAACTATGCATGGAATTTTTTTCATAGCATATCTTAAGCATTTAAATTTGTTTAAAACTCTATTAAACAAGTAGCTGGCAATAAGCTAAGAGACTACCAATTCAATTGTTTTATATCTTTTTTTTTTTCCAGAAATCTCTTTATTCCAAGAGTTAAACTTTTTGATATGGTAGGCATGGAAAAAAAGTCTTATTTCTTGAAATTACAGCCTATTTTTCCCTTAAACTTCTACTAGCTGTGGAGCTCTTTACAGTTTGCAGTTTCTCAAGCTGCTTTACTCCTCGTTACTTGTTTTGCTCCTTGTTTGAGTTCTGTCACAGGTTAGAATTTATTTTAAGATTATGCTATGTATCTGTCCATGTGTTTTGTTTTGAAGCAGGAACATATCCAGAAAGTGAGAGTTTAACCACAGGGAATACTTGGAGCAATCAGCAGCAAATACAACAGGTCTTAACTTGGATATATTCTCCTTTCTCACAATAGCAAAGTTTGGATGTCTGAATTGAAATTGATAATGATGACAACTTAGTGAGGGGCTTTGAGTTTGGGTCTTTTGTGCAACGTTTGAGTTCTAACAAAGTGGGTTTTTCTATTGAAATAGCCACACTGAGAGGATTTTTTTGCTGTTTCTAAGGTGACTGTTCATGGCTGCTGAGATTCCTTGAAGAGAAAAACTCTTCTTAAACACAGTCAAAACTTCCAAATGAGAATAGATGAATTAGGTATTGTAACCTAAGGACTTGGTTCAAATGGGAAGACTGCAAAGTTTATTCCTCAGAGGAAGTACAATTGATATTTAAGTGATTACAGTCAGAGGTCAGTAGCACAGAAAATCCAGTAGCAGTGGCATGTTAAAAGTGTAACTGTAATGGTGGTGTTTGCACAGTGACTGACAGAAGCTGGACATTTTTTTAACAGTTAAGTGCTTTTTGCTTTCCATTTGAAATATAAGGTTTGTGCCTGTGGATTCTTGAACTATTTCCTCCTCTAAGCCTACTTTAGACAATTTTTAGAATTAATAATTCTGGCATTTTTTCATAAGAGCTGAGTTTGAAAACTGAGTATCTTAATCTATCCTTCCCTTTCGGTGTTGTTTTTTCCAGACAGATTCTTGCCACATTAAACAAGTGAAGCCATATAACAAACATTTTAGTAATCAGGCCAAGATAAAGTACTCATAAATTATCACCAGGCAGCTCTAAATCTGTCATAATTCTTACTGACTTGCTCACAGGAATGTTTATGCAATTGAAAGGAAATATAGAGAGGAAGTTAAGTCTCCTTTTTGCAAGTTAAATCAACTACAGTGAGATGAAAAACACCCACACACTTGGCTTGGGATCAGGAGAAACATTCTTGAAAAGCAAACCTTTATGAAATCTTTATTTTGAAATCAAATTATGAAATCAAGTTCAAGGGGTAAAAGTTTTCAGTTTTCCAGGTATATTGATTATACTCTACTTGTATATCCCTTTATATATGTATACCCCTTGTATATCTACAGGGTATCTTTTTATCAGGGAGTTACAGATTTGGAATCATTCAGGCAAAATGATTTTTGGCATAGCTGGGAATGTAGATTGAACATAGGATGTGTAAGCTGGGAATCAATGAAAGGGGTTCAAGGAGTCACAGTTCTCCAGATGTAGAAAAAATCACCCCCCAACCAAGCATCACAAGACCCACTGAATGGGATGCTACTTCACATGGCACCCCTTATAAAGAGGTGTAGACACTGCAGTGAAACACAGATAAATATATTGCAAGATGCTTATGATGTTTTGGAGTGTAAATCTCAAAGTAAAGTACACGAGCAGCTGATAGGTGTTTGTACACTGAGTAAAATATCCATAATCAAAGTAAATGAGAGGTCATTAAACCTCTGCAACTGATCACAGCAACCCAGTTGAGAAATATGATGTTGGAAAGATAGACTATGCAGAATACATTCATCACAGTGATAGGAAGATTATAATCTTAACAGAACAGGTGGCAAAGATGCATTTAGTCAAACTAAAAAAAAATAAATAGCCAAGTGTCTGAAATGGGTAAGATGAAGCATCCTTTGAATCACACCTAGTAAAATCTATTGTGTCTTGAAAAAATGATACACTTCTAAAGGACTGTGAATTATGACAGTTCTGGTATTTTGAAGGAGGTGACCCAGGCAATATTGATCTGAAGTCAGTCCTGAGTAAAACAGAGGAATGTCACATTTCAGGTTTATGGAAAACCAGAGTCCACTCTGAACATCATGGCATTTTTCAGGACATTGCTGATTTTTGTGGTTGTATGAGAGGTTGGTTTCAGCAAACGTTGTTGACAGATTTCTGATGGTTTTGTTTGTGCTGTCAATACATGACCTTTGTTTTTCTTTAGAGAGTTTGATACACCACCCAGAATTTTGATTTGAAAGAGCTTCTGTTCTATAAACCTGGTGGAGAGTGTGCTAGATGGATTAAAATACAGACCACATTATTGGTGCAGTGTTATTTAGTGATCTATAAACCCTTTGAAGATAATACTGCAGATGATATAAAGAATGAATTGCAAAAATAAGTAGCTATTCTGATACAATGCCTGTCTGCTTTCAACATCCAGCATCATATTTTTGTTACCTAATGGACAAAGTATAGCTTTGTCCTACATAGTGGACTTAAGAATGCCAGTGAGATTATCTTGAAAATGGCAATGTGGAAATGCAAGTGGGTGGCATCAGCAAACTCCAGAGTATCTGCAGTGCTGTGTCAGCATGGCTTGTGGGTACACAGAGTACCCCAAAAAGTGATCCTAGACTGAGCAAAAGTCTTGCAGTGTAAAGTCTGAGAAGAATGTTCTTGTTGAAATGAAGGTTCACCTGAGAAGTGACCTGTCAGTGAAGGGTGGGACAGAGACAGGACATTTCAGCCTTGCTGATAAAGGTTCTGTTGGCTGGAATAAAGAAAACACTGTAAAATCACATAAGTAATGGAATTAGTTCTTACTTTCTACTTCTTTACACAGAACTAAAACAGTCTCAGAAAAACATTGTTTCTAATTAAATGCTCCCAGCTGTTCTGTATGTTTCAAATGTTACAGATTATTATAAAGCTGAGATCTTTATTCCCTTGCTTTGCAAGGCTCATCTAAAAATAGATACAGAAAAGAACCTGAGAGACCTGCTGAGAAAGTTCTTTGTCTCAGGTCTGTGTATTCTGTGCTTGAAGAATGACTGTAATGAAATTACAGGGGTTTGTTAGTTACCTGTGGATCAGGATGAACTTAATTCTTGTACTGTATTATTTGGCCTTTAAGTATTTTCACCTTCCTTTGAGATTGGCCACTATGATAAGTTTTGTGTGGTCTTTTTTCGTTTTGCTTTCCCAGTGAAATGACCTTGCAGACTGTATCATGTAATGACTAGATTTCTGACTGGGAAACAGATTTCTCCAAAGAAACAGATTGACAGGGGCATTTTCCATCTTTTTTTCTGCAGTATAGGGAGCAGGCTGTGTGTGTATCATTGGCTGGACTGACAGGTCCTTCTCACCTAAAGGCTTTCCAGCTATATCAGGGGCTGTGGATAATGATGACACCTTAATAGTCTCTTTTCTTGTAGCAATCATTTAAATTTTTTAGGTTTGAGGTTGGCCTAGGTTTTTGAAGCTTTACAAAAGCCATACCTGAGTGAGATGTAATGGCTGTGACAGAAAGATGGCCACAGTGAATGATCTAACATCTTCTCATATTAACCTCCACTCATGCACAGCATTCCCAGACACCTCAAGGTTTCAGTAGATTCACTCAGTTTCAATTGTTCACCTAATCCATCCCTGATACCTTCCAGACAGTGTGGAACAGTGTAAGTATGTAAAGGTAACTTAAAGAAAAAATGATTCCTCTTCTTTGCAGCATGAACTCAAGAAATAAGTAGTGCTAACCTCAATTACATGCTTTAGGATAATTTTGCTTAGGACATACCCAAGTGCTTAATTCTGCAGCCTAGTGATTAGCATTATGCAATTATCACAAGCTCAAGAGTGAAGCCTGCACTGCGACTAATGTAGCTGAAAAGTAAGTGTAGTCTGTTTCTTTTTTTCCTCATGGTGTCACTATAGGATAAAGTTTATGCTCTTTTGAGTATTCTCTGTGCTGGAGCATATTTCTGTTCCCTTTGTCTCACTGACTTTCTTGGTTTTCTATTCTATGTTTGGAAAATACAGTGACAGGTATACTACCTTCACATTTGGACATGGGCTCTCAAGGATTGACCCATTCTTCACACTATGTGAATTTTTGATTTTGCTTTTTTTTAAAAGGATTAATATTAGAATAAATTTCACTTTGGATAAGGATATGGAGAATCTGAGCAGTTCTTCT
>JAOEGS010007033.1:13013-24504 GCA_025447755.1 Corythornis vintsioides
AAAAAAACAACAAAAAGGCATATATCTTGCAATTAAATGAGGTCATGATATTAACTGATCATAAGAGTGAGGAAGAATTCTGAGGCCCCTCAGTTTCTGTCTAAGCTTCACTTTTTCTTATATGGTTGTAAAGTGCTTTTCATTCAGCTTTCTTGATGGGAAGAGCAGATTTTTTTTTTTCCAAGCTGGGGGTGGCAAGCAGAGAGAATTGTGTTTCATTTACATATCAATAACATTTTTGTCTGTCCAGTTGTTACCACTTTATCCAGCCCCACAGTTTCAAAGATACCCAGTTCTGACTTCCACAGCAGAAGGGTGAAAGATGTGTCATGAGCAAATGCATATCAGTGTTAACTGGGACTGAAGAGAAATTTCCTTGTGGTATTGTACAAGAGTTGGGGGGGGGGGGTGGGGGGGCAGAAATGCAGGTGCTATTTCCCATTCCTGCCTTTGGAGCCTTTCTTTTCTGAAAGCAAGGATCACAGGCCCTTTCCCCAGTGTCCCTTTTCTGCTTCTTCAGTAGGACAGCAGTGTTTGTGCTAATTGCAGTCACACCTCTAATGAGTGTGACTGTCTAATCAGTAGGAAGGAAATGATCCACATCCTAGTGTGAACCCTGGCTGCAAGGGAATCTTGGACATTTATTTTGAACCCTCTGTCTGGCTTGAGCTATCTTCTCACTGGTCTGCAAGTTCACTTGAGCCAGTGTGTTCAGTTCGTTAGCTTTGCAAAGAAGTTGGTTCACCTGAAGTGAAAGCACTAAAAAATTACAGAGCTTTTCAGTAGAAGCCTGATCATTATCCCCCTGTGCTCTCCAGTGAGCTGAAAATCCACTCAGTATGTCCAGCAAATTTTTCTCCCACTCTCTTGGTCTTTTTAATGGATATCTCTGCTCTTAGATGAGTCCCACATCTAAATATTGTCTCTAATCTTTATGCCATGTCTTTTGGTTCCATGCTTGCCACTGCCATGCAGTTCCTCTGCACAGACAATTGTTCTTTGGGCTGGTATTTTGGAGACAGTTGAAGTTACTATTTCTAGGCTGTTGTCTTGATGACATCTTCGACATCCTCCTCCAGTGAGGTGTAAAGTGGGGCAGCTGAACAGCACACAGAGAAAGAAATCTAGGGCAAAATCAAATGAGAGTTCTGCATATGGCAAAACCTGCCTGTTTTAATCTAGAATGGAAGCTATTATAAACTACTTCACAGTTGGATGTGAAAGTTTGTTGTCTAACATGCTGCTTTCTTTTCCAAAGGGCTGACACGATCTTCTTCATGACCTGCTTATTCTCTTCCCATGCCAGTTTTGGATGCTGAGATGTTGGCTTCAAACTGCAAGGCATCTTCTGCAAGAGAAGCAGCATCTCATAAACTTACTGGCAGAATACTAGAACCAGATAAGCAGCATCTCCTCCTGCCATTTGTGAGCAGTAGCTCCTCTGCCTTTCAATAAACACCAGGCCAGGTTGGAGGAGTCACCATGTCCAGTCTGAAATGCAGCATCTGCTTTAGGAAACCCTTCACCTCCACAACACAGAATTTCCCTGTTTCCTCAGGAATTTCTCCAGACTCTTAAGCCTTCTCCCAACAGCAGCTTTTTCACCATGAATATTAGAGACCTCACTACCCAAATCTTTGTCACTCACACTTACCTCACTTTAATTCTGGTTTCCTTATCTTCTTATGTCAAATACAATCTACTCCCATATCATCTCTGCCTGTTCCCCACCTTCCTACTGTAAGGCAGTTGTTGCAATTCACTCCTAGTTTTGCAACATCCAGAAGGTCCAGTTTTTTCACATACCCTCTTTGACTGCTTCTGCATCCCTCTTACCTTGAGTAGAAGTCAAGAACAGCAGCTCTCCTCACTTTCTGATCTTTTGGAGGTATCTGGCTTTTTCCCTACCTTAAGACTGACCATTCTCCCCTTCCTAAGCCTATAAACTTCCAGCATACCAGGAAGATGAGCAGAAAGTCATGTAGACCAGAAAGGACTAAAGATCAAGTGATCACTGCTTGGGGTTTAGTGCAGGTTTATAGAAGTCCCTTTGGATCTTAAGAAAGGAATGCAGGCCCCTGGACTCCTCTCCAACTGGTTTACACTGGTATCAGGTGAGGGAAATGTTTCCCTTAAAAATCCCATGTTTCTTCAAATACAGAAGTGCTTTATGCCTGTTTAATTCTTCTCTCTCCTCCCAGTTCCAAGTTCTGTCTGGTGTGGGGGCTCCAATTGTTCGCTGCCTCTGCATCCCAAAACTTTTGTCCTCACACTCATTCCCTGCCCCAGCAGTCTTTCATCTGTCTCATCTTTCATCACTCTTGCTTGCCACCCTCAGCCTCTTTTGCCCCAGTTATCTCTCCCAAACAAGTTCAGCTGCTTGCTGTGCCACCTCACCTGCTTGACATCTCTTTGATGAACCAGATCAAATTCTTCCTGCAAAGTTGCCAGTTCTTCCCGTCGTTTCACTCCTTTCCTTTCCAGCTGCTTCGAGTTGTGCTGCAGCTCCTGTCTCAGCCTTTAACTTTAGGGGTCACTCAGCTCCAGAAGAGGTGCCCCAGTTTTACAGCCTGAAAAATCTGGCCACTCTGGGTGCCTGAAGTGAACGTGTTTGCACGTAACTCCGTGTGAGTCTTCACAGGCTGTGATTAAATATGGGAAGTCAGCAGTTCAGCAGTGCACTGAAGCACCAGTTAATTAAGGACTTTGAAGTATGAAGTATTTACCATCTGTAAACAAAATCTGCACTCTAACTGCAAACTGTCTCCACAGCAATGCCTGGGTTGATGCAGAACAAGATGCAGAGCCCGGTGAAATCAGGGTAAGGGGGAGGACCTGGCCCTGATTTCAGTCTCCTTGGGATCAGGCCCCTTATTTCTTGGAGCAATGACACAATGATGCACGAGCAGTGGGACTGTACAACTTCCTTTTATTTTGTGTGCTTTTATAGGATATAAATAAATGACAAAATTACAAAATTTATAACTGGAAGCCCAAGCATATTTACATAAGTATTTGTTGCAGTGAGGCTACTATTTACTGTTCTCCTATACAATTTTCCTTTTGGTACCATATTTTTAGTGTTGGGGTTTTTTTTGTTGTATTTTTTTTTTTTTTTACTGTCAGTTGACTACGTACATATCAACAGTGAATAGGCAAAAATATGTACAAGGAACTATTTTGTTCAAGTAAATTGAATACTGTATTAAAAGTATGTCATCACTCAGAGCTAGGATTAGGTTTAACTAAACCGTATACAATTAGCAGGTTTAAACCAAGTTCAATTATCCATTTTTTGTTTTTGGAATTTACCAACTGATGATTCTAACTGAAAACCTCAGCTGGATATGAAATAATAATTAAAAAAAACATTAAGACAACCACACAATTTATCAATATCTCTATAATGAACTTCAAAATGATTCACAATTTGACTGGATAGAACAATATACGTTAAAATGTCATTTTTCTCCTATAGTGATATTTGTACTGTTATAATTTCAGTTCTACATAAATATACATCATGGTATTATACAAATACTCCACAGACATTAAAAAAATTAAAACACTTCAAAGAAAAGGTAAGTAAATCTTATTTAATCAAATATTAAGCAAATGCTTAACTATTTTGTTCCATGAAAACATTTTTTATTACTTTGGAATTTTTTTCTTTTTCTCGCTATTTTTATTTAGAAAACGTTTTGCAGTAGAACTTTATCAACACAAACAAGCTTTCTGTGACAGAAATCTTGATAGCAAAACCCACGTTTTTGACTTTTTTTAGAACCACTGAGATTACTTTAAAAAATACTAGTAGAATTCATGGCTATAGCAATGTTGAACTGCATAAACTACACAGAGGTGTAGTAGAGTGACCATTCCACTTTTATTCCAGACCAAGTACAGGGAACATCCAGTGCACTGATGCTACAACTCTTACATAATGCTGCAACAGGAGAGGTTTACTTAACTTTAAAATAAACAATATTTGTCATAATTCATCTGGCTTCCTTCCATAAATATTCTTATGTTTTCCTATAGTACTTCTCTTCCATAAAAATATCTCATAAATGTTTTCTGTGCATTATTTTCTCTAATCATTCATAAAACTCTGATCCTTAGTTACAATGCAAGAGCTTTCTATTTCTGTAGAGGATCAAAGGACACCAATGATTACATATAAAACCAGTGCACACAGAAATCAGGGTGCCTAATTTCTTGTCACTTTAATGAGTTCTTTATTCAACACAGTAGTCATTAATGAATTCAGTGGTTTCACAAATACTCTATTAATTCTGGTTCTATTTCAATTACAAACTGCCAAGATTTAAATAAAAAAACCCAATCAGATATTCTACTCATAGGCAGCATTTGTGTTAGTTGAGAGACCTTTTGTTTTTGTGGTTTTTTTTCTTAAAAAGTAGAATTCTAAAAGAAGAAATCAAAGAAAGCACTGTGGCAGAGTCACAAGGGAGAACTGTGTGAAAAATAAGGTTTCTCACTCCTCTTGTGAACTAATTTTAAAAGTCTTCATATAGTGGCATTCTTCTGTCAGTGCTGCAGGAAGAAGAACATCACCAGAAATGACTGTCAGCCTTTTGTGTTAGTTACAAGGCCACTCATCCAGTGCAGTCTTCCTCTCTGCTGGATTGAAACGTTGCCATAAAGGAAAGGCTGTGCTGTGACTGCTTGGCGTGCAAGGCACAACAAGGAACAGGGGGACAGTTTGGATCAGAAAATGGTAGTTTCATACTTGGTATTAATGCCTCTTTTGGCTTCTTGTCCAGGTTCTACAATCCATGGTAGATTGGCAAGAGTCTTTTGTTCAGATGGATCTATCTGCTGTAAGACAAATGCAAACATACAGGTGGGTTACCATTTCTGGGCACAGAATTTCTAGCAGAAGTTTCTTCTTTAAATGACTAGAACAACACAGAAGAAATGCTGTACTGATGAAGTCCTACAGCAGTGAGTGCAGTGGTTTACACTCCCCTGTACCTATGGTTGCCCTCTTTATTCCTGTTTACATCAGAGATGTGTCTACCCCAAAGCTCTAGGGCATCCCAGCTCCTTCTAGCCATGCTGGATCCTCAGAAGTACTTTAGCTACTGGACAGAGGCATCAGGAAATGGTTTGTCTTAAAATTGTATGGAGGAAGATTCTGGGGCAATGGATGACAAAGTGAATAGTCATACATTTTATTCCCCTTCCTCTCATCTAATAATAATTAAAGTATGGTTCTCACTTTAGAGCCAGTGAATATGAAATGGGGTGCAGCCATTTTTCCCCTTCCCTCCCAAATCACCTGTATTCTCACTTGATTTAAAAATCATTTTCATAATTATTTAAAAAGCTCTACCATAAAATAATATGTCTATGTCATCTATGCACTGCAGGAGGGAACTGTAAAGACAATCAGGATGTAGGTTCCAATGAGTTTGAATTCTTGGGAGTCTGGGATTCCAAAGAAAATACTGGAAAGGTATATTGAATCCCAGGATGGTCTGCTGAGGGTCAAAGAAAAGGTAAAGAAAGCACTTGCTTGGTCTGACAAGGTAATTAATTGCTATGGATTCATAATTTGATGAGGATACATATGAAGTGAATGTGTTCCAAACAAGTTTGGTGCTGAATTAATGTCTTGATAGGAGATCAGGAAAAGTCCTGAGTTTGAGAGATATGCACTGGCTGTGATTGTCAGCACTTAATATACATAATATACTTAATACATTTGACTTAGCCCTGCAGTTACTATAGAAGACATATACCCAGTGTTAGCCAAGCAACATCTTAAACTGGAGGAATCTGAAATGAGCAGTGGAAATGTCTGCCTGTGCTGCAGTGACAACCCCGCTGGCTGATTAGCAGAGGTGGCCAGACTGGGGACATGGAGCATTTATGACTCAACAGGTATTATTTATTTATACAGCTTCTTAATCAGAGCTTAACTGTTCAGTTGAATGTGGGTTGGTTTTTTGGTTTTGCATGCATGACTACTTTCTACTTACCACTGACTTCCGAATGCTAACACGTGGTTTGGGAATAGGTTTGGAAGGTTTATTTTCAAAGCTTTCTGGGAGGGTTGAAGAATGGCCCCCTTTTCGTGCTTGTAGTGCAAGCTGATAGGCCACCTCAAATGCTTGTCCTAGTGTAAGAATGATTTCGTAAGCTAAATTCTGGAACAAAACAAAAAACAGTTACAACTGGAGTGAGGTTGAATTATTGTCGGATACATGAAGTGGGGTAGGAGTGTCTACAGAAGTGATTTGTAATGGAACTGTTTAAAATCATAGTGGTAGCTTCCTTAGTTGCTGTGATATTTACTTCTGTCACTTAATTTTTCATGTCATTTATTGTACATCTTGAAACAGTGTCACCAAACATGAAAACAGGAGTGGGTGAGTGTGTCATAACTCCCCCCACCTTCCCAGCTCACCCCACCCTCCAGATCCCACCCATCTTGCACTACTGCACCTATTTCACACTCAGCCTTGCTCTGTTTCAGAACTCCATCTATTTATATATCATATATTTATGTCTAGGCTCCTACTAGAGCCTATTTCTAGGCTACTAACTTTGCAATCATGTTTTGAACCCCTGTAGAGCAAATGCAATCCTGCAGGCTTGCCTTGTCCTACAGGCTCCTTGGAATAATTAATGAGTCTTCATTGTAATTCAGAAGTTACCCTGGTTTTGCTCAACCTCTCGAGCCTGTAGTTGGAAGCAGTCCTGCATTGCTTTGAAACTAGGTGATCCCTTAAAAATCCAACACCTTTGTGATAAAATTTTAAATGAGGTATCTCTTTAGCTAGTCAGGCTTGTGTTGTGCTTGCAATAAGACAAGGAGCAATGCAAGACATCTGAAGTAGACTGCTCTTCAATCCTTGAAACACAGTTAAAAAGAGAAGCTACTTTCATACCCTATACTAAAGTCAATGCAGACATGAAGAAATTCCATCCTTTTGTTATCACCCATGTATACTGAGATAGTATGAGCTAAATTCAGCATATTTAGCTCATTGAGCTTCTTATGAAGGTGCCAGCTCTGGTCTTTGTTAGGTCAGACAGAAAACAATTACACTCCTCCACTGGGATATACTCTGCAGTCACAACAGCAAGCTAGCCAAAGTTTCATAGCTTCCCACATAAAAATGTCTGTCTGATTTGGTAATATCCAATTGTCTCCCCTTTAACTTAAGGAAACTGGCCAGGTCTGAGAAACACTGAGGATGCAATTTGTCAGTGGAGCAACAAATGAAAGACTAAAGAGACTATTGTAAGTGCCCTGTCTTTTAGCTGAATTCTGCCTCTGGAATTAAGCCTAACAAGAGTGTAATTGTTCACAATGTACAGAATAGTATGGTTTGAAATGGAGCACATCTATTAGTAGGACAAGAATATTATTCTAAAGACAGCTTAATCAGCTGTCGTGACAGCATGATAGTGTCCTATATCATCATGGGATAGTCTACAGTGGACACTGTTATTGCTCAGGGATACATCAACAGGACAGGGTGGATAATGGTTTGGAGAAAAAGCAGAGTGTAATAGTAGTGGGACTGAGAAAATGTGCCATCCACTGTTGCACACAAAAAGGTCACTGAGAGACAGACCTGAAAAGCTCCAAGATAGAGTAGAGACAGAGAGCTTGCTACACTGAGCCATAGATCTAGTCTGGGTCGTGCATTGTGGCAGAAGCCACTATGATTTGTTTTCTTTTGTAGTCTGTAAAATGAACAAATAGGCCAGCCTGGAGCCTGAAAGCCACGGGGAACATCTAATTGGGTCTATGGTTAACAAAAATTAAAAATATAGCAAATAGACATAACATTCATTGTCTTGTTCAATATTTGAAATGCAAACAGAACTGTAACTTGTACATACATTTCATTAATGCTGGGCTGTGGTAGAGCTGTGACAAAGAGAAGTCTGCAAATGGAGGCAAGAAGGCCTTGTGGCTTCTAAACTTTAAAAAGCTGTTTGAAAAAAATTGCATTAAAAAAAAAGGACAGAAATAGATAAGTTTGGTTTGTGGAATTTCTGCCTCTCCAAAAGATTCTTAGCACCAAAGTTGTAGATCCCTGGTCACCGTGGCAGGCACTGACCCTTAATGCACCCTGACAACCTCCTTGGAAAGGTGAAATTTTAGGAATATGGTGCTTCTGAGGTGCTATGATCCCATTCCTTGCTGGGCACAGCAGAGGAGGAGAGTGAGTAAGCTAAAGCCTTTAAGCAACAATTTTTGGGAGATGAGAAACCGAGGTCAATAGCCTTGTTTGCCATGGAAAGTGGTAACATTCAATGCCCCTGTGCATGGCTGAGTCAGGATTCATCAGCTGCTTTAATTCAGCTAACTTATTACAATGGCTAATTGTTTTCTTACATTTTCATTGATTTGTTACTGTGTCAGCTGCAGCAGGCACTGCCTCATCATTGGATCTTCATGCTTCTGTAAAGCTATGTTGAGATGTCAGGACTATTTCAAGAAAGAGAGTAAGTTTTCTGTCTTTTGAGCTATTAAAACTTAAATATCACTTGCAAAGGAGCTTTTGGTAAAACTAATATTTTGCCATTCTGGGAAAGCACTTTTGATTTAATGAGGATTTTTTTGGGGGTGCTTTTGTTTTTGTTTTTTTAAGGTGTTTTCTTTTTCCTTCTTTAAGATCAGTGTCAAATCTGTTCTTTTTCAAAGACTGAATGAACTGAAGAAGCTTCCTTTGGAGACTCACAGCTGATGAGTGCAAGATACCCATCACTTTGGATGTGTAGGAATGTCAGTTAGGACACCCTGTGTTCAAGGTACCAAACTTAAAAATTGCAGTTGACAAAACTGAGTGAACAGAGTCTATGGAATATTTACCTGAAAAATATGAAAAATCCTAAATTCAAAATCCCTGGGATGAAATCAGAGTCTTCAAGACTAAATGTTGAGGAGTTCTACTATTAAAGCCTGAAAAGAAGGGAAGTTTACTTACTAGTAACAGAAGTTAAGAGGGATGCAGACCACAGATCTTTTACTTTTGGTGGATCTGGAAAGGGCATTTATCCACCCTTTCCAATGTGTTGGTCTTTGTGCATTCAAAGGCAAGAAGACTCAGATCACCAAAGATGGTGTGATAAGACCAACAAGGCTGGCACTGGCCTGGAACACTGTGGACTCTGGGCCTGCATGAGGCTCTCAGGAAGAGGCACTCCAGCAACTTAAATTCTTGATCCTTTCTCATTCTGTATTTAAAGCAGTTGTGCCTGGCAAAGGTCTGAATACATCCCCCTCCTTTACTACAGCACACAAACTTGTCATGTATGCAATGGGAAGATGGAAACAGGCCATCAAAGTGGGCCTTTCACACCACTGCCAAAGCCAACAATGCAGACAAGTGAGGAGAGATTAATTTGTTCAAGAGCTGAAAGCTCCTTGCACATAAGTGTGCTCCATCTCAAGAAACTGGCCAGACTAGTTTTACACATCCCACCTAATATGCCCAAGAGAGGGGACTATCTGGCCATGCTGACTCTGGGTACTACAAGAAAGAAGTTTTCTGTTCTGGAAACAGAGGGATGCCACACTACTTGTGCCTGGATGAGCAGAGAAAATTTATAAAGCCCCTTAATCCCTTTGGAAGAAGACAATGAACAGAACTTTGAGACCTGAATGCTTGCTTGTTCTCTTCTGCTAACTGTGTTTATGAGCAGTTTCCAATTCTTACCCAGCTTCAGTCTGTGCAGTGAAGGACAAAAGAATGCAGAAAAGAAGAATAAGGCTTTGTGTGATGCAAAGCACCAGTCTAATCCTTGGCATGAACAAGAGCAGAAATTGTTCTAATTTATGCCTGTTATCTTCTATTCATGGGTGCATTGGGTGATGAAGGAGTATCTGATGCAAATTACTTTGGATGTTTCCCATATATGAACTAGAATATGGTGTAGGAACTGTTAGGATGGTTTCTCCAAAGGGAATCCTTCCCTGGTAGTTTTAGGGTTGCTTTATAAGTGAGAGTGAGGTGGATTCAAGTATTGAGCAATAAATCCTCTTGTTCCTCAGAACATTTCCCCCTTCAATATTCTTTAATCAAGTCTGATGTTTTTGCAATTATAAGAATTTTAACTCTTGGGTAGACCAGTTACATGTACAGTCACTCCTAAATAGTATCAGTAATGCTGGTAGCTAACATGTCACTACACTAAAATGCTTTCCTATCTGCAAAAAACAAAATTATTGCCCTCATTTCCTGATTTTCTTTTTTTATACCATTGCATATATTCTCTTACCATAACATTTGATCTAAGATGCATCATTTTTACACCTTAATATAGATTACTACTGTTTAAAACCCCACTTCTCTGAACATGATTGGACTTCTCTACATTGCCAAATGGGTAGGATTGTTTCTGTTAGCAAACTGGAAGATCAGGCTAACATAAGTGTTAGACTTTAAATAGAAAATTTAATTTATCTAGCTTTTTTTTTTTTTTTTTTATGGAGCTTGTACTTGCATCAAAAATGCTAGATCCTGAGAAATAAAACAACACAAAAAGAGAATATTTTAGTAGGTAAAACCCCACTGAGAATTATGTTGCAGGAGAAAACTAAGTTAAGACAGTTAGACCTTAAAGTTTATATATTGCTTGAAAGCCATTTAAAGTGCTTGGGGTATTAAAACCTCCTCCTAACATAAAAGAAGTGAGCAAAATCTTGCAATAAGCTCCAGAGCACTATTTTTTCCTTACCAAGGAAGGAGAAAATAAATCTCCTCTACCTGGGTGTATGTTTGTACTTGATTATTAAATCTATAAATGAAACTGCAGTACTTTGAAACCATTAAGAAGTATTTAAGTGGATCAGGAGAAATAATAAACTCAGTCTAATTTCAGTTGATTCACTTATCACTAAAAGCTATATAATGTAACATCTTGTTGACCATGGTCTATCTCTGTTTAACACCATTTAAACTGTAGTTTTTTCTACTTCCTGTAGACACTAAAATGTCATCAGAGAATTGAAACAACAGAAGCACTGAATCAAAAAAGCTAAAATTCCTTCTATCCTACCTCCCTGTGCATCTGATTTAAACTCTCCTACATGCTCATGCTCTGCAATGTCACTGTTTCCCCAGTCCCAAATAAAATGCCTCAGTTCAGACATCTCTATTTTTTCAATTTAACTTTTTGATAGCCATGTAATCATGTTTCAACAACTTATACATGTTCCACGATACTAAAATTAGAGCCACTGCTTATTTAGCTGCAAACAACATAACCAATTAATTGGTATGTGTTCATGATTTCTTGAAACACTACTAGACTCTACATCACCATCTGAGAAGCACTTACAAGACCTTAGTAATTTTCCATCAAAATAACAGGAGCTGTAAGGGTTTTTTGCTGAAATACCATTAGGCAAGAAGATTGGATCAAGGAACAGGCTGCCCAGGGGGGTTGTGGAGTCTCCATCTCTGGAGACACTTAAGACCCACCTGGATCTGTTCCTGGG
>JAOEGS010007034.1:0-21069 GCA_025447755.1 Corythornis vintsioides
TTTTTTTTTTTTAAATGGAAGATATGTTAAGCAATATTAGTGTTGAAATCCCAGCTGTGCAGGAGACAGTGGCAAAATCACCATGGACTCCGAAAAAGTAAGAGTTCATCCCAAAAGATGTTAATCTACATTCCTGAGCAGGGACATAATTTTTCTTAATTACCTAAACCCCTTTCTGTTCCTTCTGAAATCGGATACAAACTCTTCACTGAGAACTCTGACCAAGCCCTTCATTTGCAGGATGTAGCTGGGGGACTCTACAGTATTTCTGACTTTAAGATGGTGGAGGGAAAGACTGGTCAATGGGTATAACCTTTTTAATTCCAGAAGGTCTGTCCTGAAGCAATTATCCCTCCTGCTTTATATGCCAAACTTTTGCCCAGTGAACTCCTGAATACTTGTATTAAAAACTACTTCTCATTTAGCTGGTTGACATATCCCTGCACTGATCGTTTTAAAGTTTACTATGGATCTGGTTGTGAGAAATTAAAACACATCATTTTCTGGTGTGTTTACAGATTGCTAACAGTAAATATTGGAACACAGAAAGCCACCATGCTGGTGTCTTTGCTCCTGCAAATAGTCATAGAGAAGTCCATGAACAGGACAAGTTGCATGGAAGAGGGTTACACAAACAATCCATGAAATCCCTTTAACGTACTGTAAAGAAGAAGAATATCTCTTTTTAGAAAGGAATTTATCAGAACTTTAAGATTGTCTAAAAACTAATTAAATGATTAGCACCGCACTGTGTTTGTTCAGTGATGATGCTTCTGCTGCACAGCAGCTGTGCATTATTATGGACCACGAATAGCTTCAGTCACCAGTGACTGGCAGCAGTATACTGAAGGCAGGGTGTGTGCCATTGCAGTGTCTGTCACCCTCTGATTGAGACACTGTAGGTGTCCAGGGCTGTCCTTGTTCACTCTGAAATATTCCAAGGTAAAGCCATTACTCATAAAAAAAAGATGACTTTTCTTTCCACTTAACGGGAACACAGTAATAGAAGTGACCTATTAATTCATGGTACCTCCTACAGTTTAAACAAATCACTTTTGTTCTAGCTGTTGTAAGAAATGTCAAGTCAATGAAAATATCTAACATAACAACAATTGTCAAACAGTGACAATGAAATGGAAACATTAAGGAGAAGCAACAATTATATAGCAGTGTTAAAAAAAGAAGGAGGGGGACTATAAAATACCTGTGTCATTATAAGCCAACAGCTGTTTTCTGTAAGTGTCAGGAAAGGTTTTACTAATAAAATCAGAAGCATACTACCCTCTTGCATATTTGGTTCTGTAGCCATTTGGAATATGGTACTTCTGGTTAAAAGCAGAGGAGAAATGAAAAAAACTTTTCCCTATCCAAAACCTATACCCTTGGCAGACAGAAGCAGCTATAAAGATGAAGGACACCTCCTGTTCCTGGGATTACCCAGCTGTTTGACCCTTGCTCTGTATAACACAGGCAGCCAGACTGTTTTCCTTTCCATAGCCTAAAAGTTGCATCCAAATGTCCTTGTGACAGCTGGCAAATGCTGCTGTAGGTGCACCCGTGGACATACAACTTTCCTCCCAGTCCAAAACCCACTGCTAAAGGGTGGCCTGAGGTTGCTTGCAAAGTTGATGAAAACTTGAGTCTTTCACTAGTAGCACCATTACACATAAAGTGCAAAGCTGGCAGACCCTGGGTAATAATTTGGGCAAGCATCAACAAAGTCTACAGGCCACAGTTTTTCAGGTAATCTTTTTGGGGCAATATATTTGTAGTCATAATCTCTATTAAATGAGTGTATCGGGGTGAACCATCATTGATGGAAAATTTTAAAAGATGAGAACACTATTGCTTAGCAGCTGAGTGCTTCCTTCTACAGGGCAGCTCTGTTTCCTGCACCCTTGTTTCCTATTTCTTTCTCCTTTGGACCTCATCAGCACAGTTTGTGATTAGTTGCCTGCTCTTTTCTGCACCGTGACTCCACTGCAGGAGCATCAAGGATTTAGCCAAACAGACAATGTTAGGAAGTCTAGGAGCAATGGAAGTTCAAGATAAGCATTTATTTCAGCACAAACCAGAGTTAAAACAAAGAAGATTAAAAAAATCCAGAACTAGGGTCAAAAACAAAGAACTGAAGATAGATGTTTATTTAGAGTTCTTACTGCAGAACACTACTGTCCTATAAGAGTTAAAAATCTCTCCACGAGTATGTTATTTAGAAAACTCCAGCCCATATCTCCCCACAGGCATAGCCAGTGGAACTAGAGGCCAACAAGATGCCTGATGCTCAGTACTGGGAAGCCAGCTTGTCATCTTCTGCAGAAGGATCATGGGCTGCACTGCACCAGCAGCCTCCCTGCTGTTCAATGGCCCCGAGGGTCAGGTGCCCATCAGCTCCCCCCAGCAAAGGGGAAGAGAACAGCTTGCTTTCCCCAATGTGAAGAGGGGCAAAAAGACATCTCCCTACCAAATCCTAGCAGCCAGCTCTCCACAAACTCTTATTTCCCCTTCTGACAGCAGCAGCACCCCCCAAAAATTCATCACAGACCCCAAAAATTCATCAGCAATTCCTCTTTCCCTTGTAACCTACAGCCTCTTGCCAGGTCTTCAAAGACAGCCTGCCACAGAGGTTCTGCAGAGCTGCAGTGGCTCTTTGGGTTCTGGGTAAGCTTCTGAAGGAGGTCTGTGCCCCCTGGGCATGGAGAGAAGAAGCAGCTTCACAAAGTGATGGAGCTGACTTTGAGCCCTGTTTTTCACAAGCTACTAGAACATCAACAATGTTTGTATTTGTTTCTTACACTGTTCCAAATCATGACTGGAGAGTGGATTACTGCCTTTACTGAATGTACTATTGACCTCCTACAATAACTTTAGGCAGAACATTTTAGGAAATACATGCCTTTAAATCTCATTATTGCCTTGTCCTGCTGCTTTCTCCCTCCAAAAAGCACCACTCAAGTTGCAGTCAACTTTTACTGACTTACAGCTACACTGCAGTGTTTCTCACTCCATTGACCTGCAGAGAAGTACTTCGTGTATCCTGAGGGACCATTTTCCTCAGGGTATTTCCCCTCGAGCATGCAGACAGCCCTTGTGCTCCTGCCTCCTCTGCTGCCTTTTCTGTTGTCTCCACTGCTAATCATGTCTGTGACATGGAGGTAACAACAGTGGTGATAAAACATTAAGAAGCAAATCATTGCTAAGTCTGAGCCTTCAACTGCAAAAGAAACTTAGAAGGAGGGTTGACTCAGCACTCTACTGCAGCAATTCATTTTGTTGGTTTTTTTTTTTAATCAAATGCAGCCTATTTAAAAAGAAAAAAAAAGAGGGGGGAGAGGTGTGAAAAAATGGCAATAGACTTATCAGTGAATTAGTCATGGAATATTTTGGCTCCTCTAAGACTGGCAAAGCTACAGAACTATACCTAATCCTGTCACAGTCTTAAAATTAATATCGCATCCCACTCTCATTCTGTGCACTGGAGCATTCATTGTGGTTTTCCCTCCGTGGGAAAGACTGTACCAAGCTCAGAAACTGCACGAGTCAAGATGCACATGTCGACTGTGAGGGCTGCTTGGGCTCAGGGTTGGAAATGCCCAAGCAGTCCAGAGGACGAGAGGTTCTTGTGACAGACCTCCAAAAGAGGGGCAGAGCTTTGCTAGAGGGACATGGGTTGTCAACACCGCAGTCACGATCAGGCAGGAGCTCAGCCTTCCTGGCACCATTTGCTGATGGTTGCCACCTTCTTTTCTCATTCACTTCCCTGCGAAGGCCAACTCTATCCTGTTCTGACAGCACAGCTGTGTTGGTCAGAGGTGCGATGAGATGTGTTCTCTGACAGCGTAAGCTGCCACCACGCTCTGGCATGTTATTTTTCTCCAGTTATCATTAACACTTAGAGTGAATAAACCTCTTAATGCAGATTGCCACAAATCCCCATTTGTCTTCTGTTCTTTTAGGCGGAGAAACACAATATGTGTCTGCGCTGCAGTCACAACAAAGACGGCGAGTTCTGCCCACGGTCCAAGCTAGTTTTAAACCAGCAGCCGTGTGGAGGCAGAGCCACCCTACAGACGGCAAGAGGCAGATCAGCTCCTGCTGAGCATCCCTGGATAGCACGAATAAAGCCAGCCCAGGTACAACACAATCTCAGAGGCCACTCTTAGGTAGAAACACACTCGAGTGTGGCACAAGTCCCACCATAAAAATCACAAAAGTCTTCAGCTGAAGAAGCTTCTGTGAGTTTCTTGCCAATGACGAGATACTTGGGATTTCTTTTGAAATCCCAGTACTTTCAAATCAGGCAATTATGTCAGCAATTTCAGCCTCTGGTTTATAAAAAGGAAAGTAAAAAGGAAATCTTCAGTCAGGAAAGAAGTCAGCAAGTGAGACCTCCCTTCTCAAAAAAACCCCAAAAAGCAGATGAAAAGACAAATGTCTCTAGAGATTTTTTTGAGGGTTGGGTGCATGAGGTGCTGCTCATCCTATTTTGATTTATTCTGTATTTCTAACAAGACTTCAACTGCTGGTCTCTACAGTGAATACCAGTGAAAGTTTTGCCATGCTTTGTGCTTGTCCATACAGTCAACATTTTAGTAAATACATGTCTCTCAGAGACCAAAACCCAGATACATCCACAATTTAGACTACAGGGATTTTTAGGTTTACTTCAGTGACAGAACATTTTAAGCTAACACACCCTTGAGTGAACATCAAGTTCTTTTCCCACGACTCTTTTGTGATATTACTCCATTACCCAGTCCAAAGGAACAAGCACACAATATATTTAAGCTTAAGTGATAAAGAAATAACAGATATACCAGGAAGCAGGGCTTCCTGCCCACCTCATGGAAGAACCTTGTGTACACCCAAGCTGCTGGTGGAAGGCATCCCATGGAGATAAAGAGGGGAAAAAAGCCAAAAAAGCCAGACAACCAACAAACTGATGTGTACTTTCGCTCCACGGGTGACTACAAAACATAACAAGAAGGGGTGCAACAGGATTTGCAAATGAGCACATCACTAGAATAACTTAGGGGCAGTAATTAACCACATGGGAATTACTGTAAGCTGAATTCAGACCTTCCTGTACAGGTATTGATCTATGTCTCCTTGACCAGAACAGAACAGACCAGGGTTAACTTTCAGTGGATTTTATGACTTTTCTTTCAAAGGGAAAAATGGAGAAAGCAGATGCTGAAGATATACTACAGTTAACATGCACAAATAACATAATGCCAGTAAAAAAAAATAAATTAAAATTAACTGCTAGGTCTTCACTCCCATTATTACATGCTCTGTTGTGTAATGTAAACTATCCATTTTAAGCTTTTTTGAAATGGCTCAGATAAATACAGACTTCTTTGCAAAAGTAAATAGGGCACTGTGATTTCAGCTTTTCCTTTCCTCCTTCCTCCTTTTTTTCCCTTCTACTCCCTCACCACCACTTCCCTGTTTACAATTTCAACTGTATTTACTGATCATCAGCAAATGTGTAAACGATGTAGCCGGGATAGTTAACATTCTGTTTAGCCAAGATCTTCAACCTTGAGCTTGCAAATGTTGCTGTGAGCACTGGTGGCTAAAGACAGAGGTTTTCAATTAGAGCTGTGCAAGTGCTTAATGCGTGCATCTGTTCTGCAGAAAGGCTACACATCTTTAAAATTTTAACACAAGCACACTGACATTGCAAAGGAAAATCAAACCTCAATGAGGAGTGAATGGTTAAAAAGGTTGCCGAGGATCTTATTTGCATTTTTTGGATGGCTAATTAGGTCACAAGGGTTAATTTGTTAAAGAATGGTCTGTCTATTGTTATGTTGGCTGTCAGAGCCTATCTCAATCAAGCATAACTACAGATTACGGGGCAGCTGTCTTTGATCAAAATCTGAGTCCTTGTTTAGACTTGGTTCAAAATGAAAAACCTAATAGGTAATACTTTTAAATTATTTTGTAGCCTAAGTTCCAGTGTCAGTAAAAGTCCCACTGAGGAAAATAAAAGCTTTCTTATGAAAAAAAGCAAGGAACTTCTCTCAAAATAAAATTGTCAGTCTGATGCTTCGTACCTGAAAAAGGTATGGTGGCTTTGGCATATTTTTTTCCCCTCCAAAACAAAATAAACCAAACCAGTCCAGTACCATCCTGTTTTGGGAACTTTTTCAATCTGAGCAACATTTGCTGAGGACTTTTGTCCCTTCAATATATTGAACTGGAACAAAAACACTATTACAATGGGCACGTCCCCCCACCATAGTGAACAATTACTCGACAGTCTTGGTTTTTTTAATGGACATACCACTTTAAGCTTTCACATCTGTTCTGCCCTCTAATTACAAATGCAAAAAGAATATAATTCACAATTGCACCATAAAAAAAAAAGAAGCCGTAAGTGATTTAAATGCATGTGTATGTTCTTTAGTAAACACAACATGCAATCTGCTATGTTTTTCCCATGTACTGGGAACAAATCAGATGGAAAATCTGATGTACCAATCAGAGATTTATCTTCCTCTCTCCCTTTATTCCCTTACTAGAAGAAAGATTTCACTATATGAATGAGTCTGTTGCAGAAGTAAACTGGTAGAAGAACCAAGTTCATTGTCCCTGCTTCTTCTTAAACAGTAGAGGATTGAATAAATCTGAGAGTACTTCACAGTTCTTAATTTATTTAACAAATTTTGATGTCTTCTGTCTGCAATCTGTCCCTGAGATACCTCTTTTTTTTTTTTTTTGTTAGTTCTTAAAGAATTGGGAAAAGATAACACACAGGATTTTTCCTCTCTTTTTGGTTAATACTACTTTAAAAAACCCAAACATTTTCTACCCACTTTTGACATTTTTCTCTGTTGCAGTTACTGCAAATACCAGAGGAATTTTGTCAGCATTTCTGTTCCCAATCGAACATGGCTCATAAGCAATTTTGAACAGCCATCTGATATGTTAGTTTGGGCAGATTCAACCAGTTATTACTGGAAAACAACTTATTTTCTTCATGTCTCCCCATCACAGTGGTTCTCAGAGGTAGGATGTCAGTAAATTATTTCATTTAAGGGGTTTTCCTTCTAATATTCACTTCAAATTTACAATTCCTATAAATATATCTGTTAGGAAACTCTTGTATGAAATTTATATATGAATATGTAATAACCAGTAAGATAACTTTGATATCTACTCATTTCCCCTTATAGCATGCTATACAGGGCTATAAATGAACATTTTCTCAAGCTTATCAGGTCTACTATGTGCTTTTCCAGTTGTTACCATAAGGCTAGGAAGATTATATGCTTGCTCACACAATTCTACAGCCCTACCAATGCTTCTGAAGAAAGTCATGAAGTCCATGCTCTGATCTAACAATGAATCTTACAGAAGAGCTACTATAGGAGCTGCTGTTGTGGGTTTTGTGGGGTTTCCCCCAAGATATATAAAGTGTTAATCAAAGCACAGGAGAAGTCATCAGGAGAAATGCTGGTGGTGTAAGACAACCTCTCACTGCATTCCTCTCCTCTCATTTAGCTTGCTCTGTCTGTTTATGGAAGGGACAGTACCACAGAAATCGAGCTTTTGAATTAAATCCTTAGATTTGTGATGTGGTGAGGTCTCCAAATGTATTTGGAAGGACACCATCACACACCAGTTATCTGCAACAGTTAGAGTGTATTCCTGTATTTCAGAATTTTACTGGTCACCAAGCAGACAAGAAGAAACCCTGTTTTCTTAATTATATCCCCATCTTTTGACATACAGAATAATTTCTGGGACATTTTTTCACCTTCTTCCATTGAGACAATGGCGACCAGCCACACCTATGAGCAGAATAGACCATTGGCCACTTCTTAGAGTCCTCTGAGAATCTCATGTACTAACACCTATTGAAACAACTAATGCCCAAATCTCAAATGCTCCCTTATTTTCATGGCTGTCAGTCTTCTTACTACTCGCTTTAAGTTTGCAGCAGAAGCTCAGGAGTGTCTGGTGGTGTGTGACGATGCATGGAGCTCCCTATCGATCCTCCATCCCTTACAACACCTAATTATTCATAGATTCATAGATATTAGGGGTTGGAAGGGACCTAGAAGATCATCTAGTCCAACCCCCCTGCCCGAGCAGGATCACCTAGACCAAGTCTAATTATTGTGGCTAAACAGCTGAGGAACAGCAGCGCCCACGCGCTTCTGTTGCTGCTCCGCATTAGGAACAGATCTAGTTAGAGAAACAGGAGCAAGGCTTGCAGCTTAATGATGGAAAGCTTTGGGGGAAAGCCTGGATCTGCAGATTTTCACTGACGTCTGCCCAAAGCTGCAATTGCATGGCAGTGTGGCAAGCCCTGGCTGAAAAGCACACTCCACCATCCATGTTCACCTGGACTTGACATTGCTCTCCAACAGAGGGTCGATCCTACACTACCTGTGGTGCTAAAGTGTCTAAACAAAAGAAATGGGGTTTCACTGGTAGTCTGAGAGCACTGCCTAGTGAGACAGTGTGAGGATTCAGCATTGTACAAAAAAAGCCTCTGTGGAAGCAAGGGCAGGCAGCCCATGGCCCTGCTGTCCAGCCACACAGATCCTCTCAGTGTGTCACCAAGGCATAATCCAAACAGAGCTATGGGCTAGGAAAGGTCTGACTTGCTTCTGGCCTGAAGGCCCACACCAGCACCCTCAAAGAACAGAAAGTCCACAGCAGCTGAAAACTTAGAGAGGAAAACCAGATTTCCAGAAAGAAAAGTGCATTGGGTAAGAGCATAGGAAATTGAAATGCACATTTAGGACAACACACACTGGGCATCAGCTTCAAGATGCCTCTCTGGGACATTTCGAAGCAAGCAAAAAATTGCTATCAGCACAGTTTTCAAGGGATGAAGAGAAAGACAGACAACATCATCCATTGTTTTGCTTTCCTCACTTCTCTCCCCATCTAGTAACCACATAACCGGGGCAAAACGGGGATGTCACACCAGGATGTGGCAGGGCTGGATGCTGCAGCATCCCAACCCACCCGGGATCTCCCATCCCTTCCCTCTGCTGTCCCTGGCTGCAGCTGGCATGGCAAATGGCCACTTTCTCACCGCAGCAGTTGGTTCCTATTGTTTCTCTCGGGCATCAATAGGCCTCTGCCGCTCCATTTTATCCCCGTAACAGCCAGCGCCCCAGCAAGCTGCTGCCCTGTTTGTCTCCCCTCTGTCCCCTGGGACCAGGGTGGAGACTGTGGGTTTTTTTTCCTCAAGAAATGGCAGGTGCTTGCTCTTTGACAACATGAATTGAATTCTAGTGTGGCAGACGTACCGGGAAGAAAACAATCCTCGCCCGGACTGTGCCTCCGGTGTGAAAGGCAGCGCTTGCACTCGGCTGTGCTGGGCAGTTCGGAGCCCTCACGTCAGGCAGGAAAAGGAGGTATCACCTCAGAGGGAAGTGAGAAGCTGTATCACTGCTGTAAGCAGCACAGCACCAGTACCCCAGACCCTGGCTCTTCTTCCTCCCTGCTATTTCCACCCATTTTCAGGCTCTCTGCAGCTGTTTGACCTCTGTGGGGGCCCAAGCCAGGCCAGCCTGCCTGACTCACTTTCTTCTTGCCTTTTTTTTTTTTCCCCTCTTTGCTCTCATCCTTCCTGGTGATTCCTCCTTCTCCTTCCTGCCCCACAGCAGTAAATGCCCCATTTAAAAAAGACTCACGGCTGATGTGGTGGTGGTGTATAAGAAGTGGGGTTCCTTGGCAGCCAGGTCACTGCCTTCCTCCCTGCTACTCACTGCAGCAGCTGCTGAAAACACCCGTATGACCACTTCAGCCTCTAAGAGCAGCTGGTCCTGGTCTTGCTGGACCACAATCTCTGCAGCAGTCATCTGTCTTCTACAGCTCCTGAGGACTGTCCTAATGCTCTCTGCAGGAGCATCCTTCTTATGCCCATAATTGCAGCAGAAACTCCAACGGTCCCAAACAAGACACAAGGATGGGGCAAAGGAGTCAGTGCTGCTGGTCTTTTTGTTAAAATCAAGTTGAGGACTGATGGAACCCTTCCATTTGATTTTTTTTTTCTTTCCTTCAACATCCTACTTCTTCAGGAGTACTGCGAGCCTGCCAGGAAGTAGGCTGACCTAGAGAGAGGAACAGATACATTTTTGGTGATAAGAAGGGAGCAAGAACAGAGAGAGTTTCTCACTGGTAAGAAATATCCTTCACAGAACTGCATCAAATTTGGCAGCTCTGAGAAATCTCTCTGGATCTCCTCGCCCCATCATATGTCATGGCTAAATGATAAAACACGCTGTTCTCTCACTAAACAAGAGTGGAAATATCAGGAAAGTAGGACATCGCTGTCTCCTGAGTGGCTCCACCTCTCAGACAAAGGCCGTGTGGGCTGCGGGGGAATTTTGTCACCAATATTAAAAAATTAGATGATCTCACCCTCCGTCATAACAGTTGTGAGTAAAAACAGTCACAAAGTAATGCAGGCAAACAATAAATCAGCACTAGGGGAAAGAGCAGGGGTCTGTTACACAGCAAAAACCCATCTTACAAAAAGCAATTCTTTCCACTTTGAAGGAAAGACTGGATGGTTGGGGCTCAGTAGCTTTCCAGATACTATCCAAAAATTTCCTATTTCATCAGGATTCTTCTAATGATTTTTTGCAGGGCCACAATGGCCAAGCATTGAAACTAAACTAAACCACAACTAAAGATTTTTTAAAGTTGAAATCAAAACAGAAAATGAAAAAGATAAGTAAATAGAGTTCTGCTTAGAACTTTGATTCTTGAGATAAATTCACATATTAGCAAACTATACTTGTATGTTCCCATGTACTATGTTGTCAAGCATTAGGGTGTGTGAATACACACATTTTAAACTTTTCTGGTTGCTCTGGTGCTGGGGCCTCACATGGCAGAGTATCACAGTTCTGCTTCAGAAGGGCACTAAAGCTCATGCAGCCCTTACAGCCTGAGAACTTCCACTGCAGCCAGCTAAGATCATTACATTCCCTGTGCTAGAGCTGCCTGTAAAGCCTTTACTACAGGAGGCCATACTCTATTTGACTCAATCCATAAAATTCACTTTTTTTCCCCCCCTATAATTCCTATTTTTGCAAGAAACAGAAGGTAATCAGAGCCAAGATTACCACCTCTCCCCCTCCCAGCTAAGTTCTTCCACCCCATCAAGTGTCATGCATATGCCCTACCCACCCCCAATATACATAACTCATTTTAGGAGCCTAGAAAAGGTCAGTTTCTGTATTTCTTTATTTAGTGAGCTATGGCAGTGGCATTTCTCGTTTCTCCATGTAACTATGTCATACTTCACAATATGTCTTCCTTACAGCACTGTGATATTTTCAGTTATTTGATCAGATAGTGGATATTTTGGTAACTGAATGCCTGCATTTTCTATAACTTCTATACTATCCAAATGGGATCACCCAACTTCATTGTTAATTATTGCTCATTCCCACACAATGCTTAATAGTGTAACTCTGCTGAATCCCATACAGATTTGGAAATCAACATGCAGAGAATTTACATGGCTTGTAAGAAGGCTTCCCAAGGAAAGCCATGCACAAAAAATGCATTCCATCCTTTCTGGATTTGCAAGCACTCGGCCAGCCCAAAACAAATGAGCATAGGATTAGCACCAGAATGCATAGCATTGGATAGCTGATGCTATTTTAAAAGTCACTTCAGATAAGGAAAAATCTAACAGCCAGGTTTTGCAAATATGGCAGGTTCCCAAGAGGGGGCTGTGGCTGCTGATGCCACAACAGTTCATCAACTGGATAAGCATATACTTCTGTCTCTGCTAACAAGTCATAGAGCAGAATCAAGGCTGACATGTTTAACTACTTTTAATCTCTTTTCTAATAGGATTAAATCCATTATTCATAGAAATTTGCATATTTTGGAGTATGATACAAAGGTGGGATTCTGCTTTATTCAATTACAATGCATGTCATATAGAAGGGACTGTAGCCTACCCAGCTCCACCAACACAAACCTTTCTAGCCATGGATATTTTTTCATGTATAAAGTTTTATATGGAGGAAGTTTGGCCCAACTGTTCTTTCACTTATTCTGGCTACATATAATCACTTTACTGTAGAACTTAGGCAAATTTCTGTGGGCAGAATATGATCACAATATTGTGAAATGTCAGAAAAGATTTTTTTTTTTCCTAGACTTTTCTTCACATTTTGATTTGCAAATATTTTTCTAGATTTGAGACAAAGAAGCTCACATTTCAAAGATGTTTCAGAATTTTCAGCAGACCTGGAAAAAAAAATATTTTTTTTAAGTGGGACTCTTTGGTGTCGCTCCCCTCATCAAATTGAAATGTTAGCCTCTAGTTCATTAGAATTGTACTAACAGTGTAGCTCCAGATAATCTTGAGTTGTTCTAAAAGGCAAAGTAAAACAAAGGTGTGAAGAAGTCTTTGTACAATATCCTTGCAAAAGTAGCATGATGCTTTTAAACCAGTCCATGTTATGCTAAACCTCAGATCTACCAGCAGTCTGCACTGAAACTGGAGAGTTAACCAAAAACATTAAAAAATCTCAAATCATATGCTTGAAAAATGGGAGATACTGGTAAATCGTGCCAGAAAGTTAAATCAGATGCAGCCTAAGTTGTTCAGCGCAGTAGAATTCCCTCCTACGAAGAATTTACACTGAAAACCCAGGAATCAACTTCTTCACCTGCTGAAGGTGAATTATCTCATAAATTTAAAATAATTAACAACAAATTGGCCATATGTACCTTTCATTTTTCCAAGTGGAAAGGAAGAAGCTAAAAAAAACAACAAAAACAAACAAACAAACAAAAAACCCACAAAAAAACCCCAACAACCCAAACGACAAAACCAAAGATCATTTAATCTGAAAAAAAAGCTGATTAATAGTGATACTCCTTAAACCTCAGAAAGAGAGAAAGAAATTGCAGGATTAAAAAGAAAGACAGAGGGGAAAAGGCTCTTCATGAAAGTTATGAACCTCTTGCAGACCTTTTGCACCACCCAGGTACTAACTTCGCTGGGTGCCAGGGAGGGCTCGTTGAAATCCCTGGGTCGCAGTGACCTCTAGGGGTAAACTCTACATCTGCAGGATTCCCCCGGTTCGAGATGAAAAGTGGTTTTTCTGCTACACAAAAGGAGTCTCACGAGGCTTTTTTTTTTCCTGAGAATCATAAAATAATCCTCCATGAGGAGCTCGCCAGAGCATCCAGATATATATGAAATTGTGAGTCTTGCAGAATGAACTTGACAAAAAAAGGTTGCTCCTCAGAAGACAGATGAATGTAATGAACTGATAACATGATCACAGAGTGAAAACAAAACAAAACAAAAAACACAAAATAAATTAGAGTCAGTCCTCTTGCCTGTTGAACACAATGGTAAAACTCACACTCACCTTTGTGAGTGAAGGATGTGATGGGCAACTGTGAACTGCTGTCCATTCATTTATCCCTACCCCAAGGAATGCCAGCTGCAGTCCTGCAAGAAAAAGAATGCTTTTAAACATAAAACTGCAATCCTTGGCATCTAAAAGCAAACCATTTGTGAGTCCTGTTCTGGGAAAGCCTCACTGCTTTAAAACATTGAGAATTCAATTTCCATTGACTCAGAGACTCCTGTCTCCTACCAGACCAGCTTAAAAGGGCCGTAAGGCAGAGTAACATCTACACTGTCAGGTTATGTTTTAGAACACTCCCCACTGCAGAAGGAATTAAAAGCTCAGTCCCTGTTATTTGTAGAAGTTATGTAATTAATTTGTAACATGCATTAAAAAGCTCCAGGGAACCAGAATGGATTAAGTTAGTGATTTTACTATTGTTCAACCCAGCTATACTCCAGTTCTCAGGGAGAAGACAGGGGACTATAGACTGGAGGTTGTAACCTCTAAATCCCACTCCCAGGCTTGTGCCAGCTGCCACTAAGGTCCAAACTTTGACTTTCTGGCTAGTCACAGGCTTCTCCCCAGAGGTGGCCTGGTCTGTACTGATATTTCAGAGGCATATTCATAGGGAAAGGGGTTACACAGAGAGAAATATTTTATGGTGCTTTCAATGAGCACAGAGGACTTTCTAATGCTCACAGAGGTGGAGTGGGCAGAACCTGAGGGGTCTCACCACAGGCTTGTCTGTGGTGCCTGAAGACACAATTTACAAAGCCCTGTGAAATGTGGAATTAGACATTTGGATCTGATGAATGAGACAAGAGGAGGAGCAGGCAGCCTGTAGTGGGTGCAAAGAAAAGACAGAAAGTGTGGAGGTTTGGCCACATGGCTTTTGAGAAGTGGAATTCCACCTCCTTCCACTATGGATAGTCCTCATACATTCAAAGGTATTTAGGCAATTGATCTGGTTTTCCAGATTTTTAACATTACATTTTCTTAATTGGTTTTTACTACTATTAAAGATTCAAATAGTAAGAACCCCTGCAGAGGGAAAAAAAAAACCAAACCAACAAACCAGGAATCACAAACAAAAGAGCAGCTAGTTAGAAGAGTAGTATGATTGGATTTATTGGACACACGACCACAGACAGGGGAAATACTGCCTGGTATAAAAAAAAAATTAAAAAAAAAAGAAAGAAAAAAAGGCCCAATGCTTCTTTAAGCAAGGGAGAATCAGAGCAAAACAGCCTTGCAAATCAATCATCCATTACAAACCAGAACATATTGGCATCTCAGTCTGCAGTCACTCAGGATGGGGGCGAAGTCTCCTGATGCCAGCATTGCTCCAGGCTTTCTGAGACATCTGGTCATTTCAGTGAAAGGTGAAGACTCCGAACAGAAGTGAATACACATGAAAATTAATTTAAAAGAGGGGGGAAACCCTCTCTCTAGTGCTTTTGGGATGATTTCAGGGGAAAAAAAAAAAAGGGAGTCAGTGCAGTGCAACGCATTGACTAAGCAACAAGCGTGAGGGGGGAAGTGTAACTGAGCTTGCTGCAAAAAGCAAAACCAGCATCCAAAACGGTTCCCTGACATTTCCAGAACCTTATTGGAAACCGGGTAAAACAAATAAAACAAGCAGGAATTAACCGATGTAACACGAGAGGTCGCTCTAGAACAGGATTACCCGCTTTGACAACTCCCGTTAATCCTGGACGGTGACAAAATCCCAACAATCTACCTTGAAGAGCAATGAAGTTACAGTAGTTTGCAAACTGGGCTGGGGCTTTTTTTTGGCCAGCATGTAACTTTTTCAAACGTGCAAGTGTTTCTACATCCATGGATAAAACTACTATTTTTTTTTTTTCTCCCACTGACACTGAAAAAATCAGACAGAACCAGACTTGAGCTAATGACAATGTGACAGGGTGGGATTAACTACCGTGGGACAAAGGGTGGTATCTTCATCACTTATGTTCTTTTGATGGGAAAAATATTGCCCACAATAAGTAGTGTGGCTTTACTTCAGAGAGGGGTTATCAAATGGGGATGGAGGGGAAAGAGAATGCAAAAGTAAAATAAAAAAAAAAGAAAAAGAAAAAGAAAAAGCAATCAACAGAAAATAACCAAATCTAGGTACACCATCCGACAACAATGTCCCCTGAGTGTCTTTACTCTGTCTTTGCAAACAAAATCTCCTCAGCCTTGGTTACTTTTCTTCTACTGGATACCCATGTACAAAAGGAATTGAGTTATTGCCTGTTTTCTAGTCTGTGGAGTGATGCTGCCTTTGTTAAACATTGGCTCTCAACTCTGTCCTTAAATTTATGACTCTTTCTGCAGCATATGACTTGCTTTCATTGAAAGAAAGCTTGTCATTTTGTTAATAAAATTCACATTTTCAAAGAAAGAAACTGAAACCTCTCTTCTAATTGCCTACACTCATATAAACTAATGATGCTAGGTTGGTAATGAATATGACAAATTCCTATGGTAATTTGCACTTCACGCTGGCTCTGTGTGGGCTTGCAATAACATTTGCTACACTAAAAACATGAGGTGAAATCTTGGCCTCATTTGAATCAATGATTTTTTTAATTTATTTTTTTTTCTCTTTCAGCCTCCGCAGGGCTGTGCTGCGATGGTGCCTACTGAATTCAGTGGCATTATCTGTTTGATTGCTGTGAACATGGCCATATGGACATATCCTTTGCCACATGGCATCACAAATGAATATCTGATTTTTTTCCCCCAAGAATTATAAGATGTTATGCTATGTGATGGTACCATAAAATATTTAGGTTAAGTCCCTGCTCCTGCCAAAATCAACAATAAAGAATTGCAGTGATCTCAAAGGGACAGGATTTTACTCTAAAACATGCAGAAGGGCAGCTCTTTAATGGGGGAGCACAGGGGATTTATTTAATCTTGAATCCTGGGAGCAGCTTTGGTACCACAGAACTGAGTTTTCATTCATGCAGCTACGTAAGGCTAGTGCATTGCCCTTTTGCTGCTCTTTCCCAGCTTTTGACTGCTTTTCAACACAAGCATTTTCTGCCTTTTGCTTCCACCCCCCTCCTTCCCCTAAAGTAACGGGCATCCATCAATTCAGTGATAACTAGGTAAAGCTGAGCAGCTTATGATAGACATGGGATCAGGCAAGACTGTCTCGCCTCCATTATGTGAATCATTTATGACTTCTAGCAAAATTTCTTGAGGAAAGGGGTGAGAGCTCCACTTATTTTACCAGTTTCCTGATATTTTATTCCGGATTTTGTTCTTAATGACGATAATGCTTGAGAAACAGAGAAGTGGAATAACAAACAGAGAGAAAATAGGAGTATGGGAAAGAGAAGGAAATGGCTTGGTGTGAAAACATGACACCCAGCTGGGGAGCATGTCCGATACCTTCCTCTTCACTCAGCTCTGGGGCAGTATTCATTTAGCATTAAGAAGTGTGGCTCAGTTGTACTGCCTCCAAGATGTGGCCCATATAACTAGCAAAGAAAATTTTCATGCCTAGCACTTCTTTTAAAAATAGACTGCAAGGGTGCCAAGTTTAGCCAACAACCTATATACTGCTGAGCTTTTCCCTGACTTGGTTTTCTCTCCCCTTATCCCTTCAGCACACCTCACTCACTGCCCTCCTTAAATACCTCTGTTGCCTTTAACTCCTCACTGAATTAAAACCACTCTCTTAAGGAAAGGTCCTCCCTAGGACTCAGCATCTCCAGGGTCTCTGCATGAGCCTCACAGAACCCACAATTTCCATGTGTTGTCTAAAACACCCAGTAACCCCGGGTGTTTCATGCCAGCTTGGCCAGTGCTCACTGGGCTACAGCGTTGGAGGGTCACTTTGGGTAGCATCCCTGGGCTCCAGACAAGGAATCAATGGGTTCCTCTTAGCTGCTGAGAGCATTTGCTCACAACTGCAACAGGGAAGATGCAAAATACTCCAGAATAGTATGTGACCACAAGGATGCCTGGCATAAATAACAGGGATTTTTCTTTAAAAGCTTCAGAAAATTCAGTAAAAGGACAGCTATTTGCCAAACCTGGGTTTCTCTTAATGCACTGTCTGAAGTCCACACAAAGACAATAAAGGAATTGCTACCCTTTGACATCAATAAATGCCTGACACGTGTAACCAACCCAAAAACCCAGTGGCTGCCAGTGAGGTCCTGCCCAGGCTGTTCCATGGAACTGCCAGTGCTGTGGCCCTGCACTTTACGTAATGGAGCCCGTTACAACATGGTGGTGTGTGAAAGAACTAAAACAGCCAGAAATAATCCTGGGGGTGGCTGTGAACAGCTAATAGTGTAAAGGGAGTTTAGGTAGAATAATAAACACAGTATAGCCGGAAAAAGGAGTGCAATACATTTTTGTTTCAGTGTCATTTCTACAACAAAAATATTATTGAAAAGGAATAAGTTACTTGATTTGATGATGCTAAATCTAATAGGGAACTCGAACTGCTGCTTACACATCAAGGTATCCTTCAATCCCTTGTTCTTATAACTGTTGTGCAGAGGTACCTTTCCTCCTAAAGACTGTAGAAATCATAATTTCTGTTAAGAGGTTATCACAGCTTTTTAACAACAAAGCACTTGACAGCAGATTTTATTTTCTACTTACTGTTCAAGATCTGCTCACTAACATTGAGCAGTTCTCTGTACACATAAATTTGGCTTTTTTGGAGTTTATATGGTGTCAGCTTTACCTCCAGTGTTTCATTTGGCATATAGTACTTGATAGCACTAGTACTGGACTGTAAAGTAAACAAATAAAGTTTTGTGGGGAGAAAATGTTCACTCAGAGATTCTGTTGCTGAATATTGTAAAAAACCTAGGAAAGGAATATTTAAGACAAGCCAGCCAGCAATCTTCATTCCTTTCCACTTCCAGTATCCTTTCCAACTTCTTTCATTCTTTCCTCAGACACTTTAACTCCCAATTGAAAAAAAAAAAATCAATATGTTAAATTAAAAAAAAATAAAATCTTCAATCCCTAGTGTACTTTATCCAAAAATATCACCAGGGTCTCTTCTGACACAGTTGGCTAAAGCTGCAAGGCTAATGTTCGTGTCCATTAGTGAACATTAGAGTTGGACTGATCTCCAATTTTACAGTCATCTTGCCTTCAATAGTAGGTAGGTTTTCTTTGGCAGGATGCTTGTAATGATAATGAATTGATCACTGCTGGATTGCTCAAGTGCTACATGAGCTTTATAGACAGTGGGCTTAATCCTCCTCAGATTTACATTCCCCTGGCTGCTGCAATTACCTCTGCTGTGGCTGTGCTGGAAGTACTTGCCATAAAGAAATGAAAGCACCTAAACAAAACAAGATGGTTTTTTTAACAACCAAATGTTTTATCTTCTTTTTTTTTTAATTTTTTTTTTCCCTTTCTAAGATTCAAGGGCTATCCAGGTTTCAAGTAGTCTGAGGTTTGTTGTACCCATAACACAGTTTGCAGTCACAGACTGAACTGAGGCCAGGCAAATAGCAAAAAAAGCCCCAAAAGATCCCTTCATGATCACTTCTGCTGTTCTATAATCCCAGGAACCAGGCTGATAAAATGAACAGATACAGGGAAGCAGAATGGGATGAAACAATGAGACACGGGACATCACAGTAAATGACAGGGCAGAATACTGTTGTGCTATTAATTGTAGGCATTGTGCAACACAGGCAATTTGAGGAGATTATCCTGATTACCCAAGGTGGCTTTGGATACACTAGTGATTCAAATTCAAGACAAATGAGGAGAGTATTCACATTAGGGGATATGACCCATATTTTCTTAACCCAGCCTACAGTTTTCAGACTCTTACAGCATATCACTGCATAGACTCATTGTTAGGAAAAAGTTAGGTGGTTGATTTTTTAGTAATTTAGGTCAGACGAGTAAATACAAATTTTATGCTTCATTCTTCCTTCACGTTCTCTGTGTTTGTTTGTGGACATATCTGCTCTAACAGGCTCAAGGACTGAGACTTTATTCTGCTAAACAGCACAAACACACCCATCTTACCATTGACAATCCCATTGAAATTTTACTCACAGGTAAAAATTAGGATCCAGCTTCCCATTCACAGAGCTTCTTTTATTTCAGTATTCAAACGCTTGTTAGGACAGCACTCATTGCAACACTGGTGGTGATTTGAGGCCTACCTGCTCCCCAGGGAGAGGACTTGGTCCTTCCAGAGCTTTCATTCTGCCACCTCTCAAAGTGGTACATCTCTGCTGGAGAAAAAAAATTATAATTAACAAACAGATTGGGGAAACAAAGCATAACATTTTATTAGCATTTCATGTGATGTGATTGCTGCAACATAAAGACATGGAAGAAGCAGCCATCACCTGCTATTTCAAGACTAAAATTACAATTTCAAATTACAGTTCTTCAGTGTTCTTTAGGTGGACACCATTAGCTTTCAGTCACATTCCTGAATAGCCTTTAGCAGCACTTTAGCTTTTAGAAAAAGCTAAGCAATGTAGAATTTGTTTTGTGGTGGTTATTAATACTGTTGATTGGCATCCGAAGGACATTTTTCCTCTGGGAACAACCTGAAATGTTTTGCTGCAGTAACATATGTTCAGGGTGGCAGGGGGAAGGTATTTGCTATTGACTATATGATGGGAGAATGTTAGGCAACAGTAAAACAAATTATAAAGAGCTGTGCCAGAAGGAGCAAAAACTTTAAATGACAGAAACAACAAAATATTTAGGTACTGCTTCAATGGGGTTTGAGACTCAAAATCATGTTGGGAAATTGGATGTTTTAAGTGTCTGATACTTGAGATATTTTATATTGGGAGCCTATTACAGGTTTCACCTGAAATACTAATTTTCTTTAGGAATATTTTTTTGAGGAGGCAAAAGAGCCATTGAAATAATTCACTCTTCAACTGCAAAAGGACAGACATAAAGGTCAACATTAAAAAAAACCCAAACCAGTCTCCTCAGTGTTTCTTGTTTTGTTACTATGTTCTCTAAGACAGATGACAGCTGAATTAAATGGAAATGGGGATATTTTTTTTTTCTACTTAAATGGAAATATTTTAATTTTTTTTTAAGTATTGCAACTATTGAAACAAACCCTAAAGAGATCCCTAAGGAAGCCAGAGGAGTTACCTGGAGTCATAGCTCAGCTGAAGAATTTCCCATGCTGATGGAGGTCGATTGAATGGCATGAGGCTGTATGAATGCTTGCTCTGCACCAGACCTAAGGACCATCTCTCCCAGCATCCTGTCTCCAACACTGTCTGGGGGCAAACAGGCAGAGAAAAGAGTGGGGACTGACATTTTCTCAGTACATCCATCCTGCTTTCAGTGCAGAAATTACTGAGATTTCTTGAACCGGAGATGAACTATTATCTTTTCATAATCATTAAATTTTTCTTTTACATGTCAATTGGTTTCACATTTAAAGCAAAATTAAAGTGTTGACTATTTTCTGTGTATTCTCCATACCACATTTACATTTACACACTCTAACCACTGAGGGCAGACCTGTTCTGCCAGTATAAAGGTGCATGCTTTTCATCTTGATGAGAATGGTAGGATTCTATACCATTATAAAAGCAGCTTAATCTGTCTACATTTCTCTACAGTAGGCATTAAGGAAATAGAACTTAAAGTTATAAATATATAAATGCAAATCTGCATTTAAATTATAATCCTATAAATCTTAAAAGTC
>JAOEGS010007038.1:0-43305 GCA_025447755.1 Corythornis vintsioides
TTCTGTGTCTAAAGTCCTATGCTTCTTTTTGCTATGTCAAATACCTGTGAAAAAAACTAACTAGTCTTCAGCTGGCATTTCAAAGATCTAGTTGTTTCTCTCCTTTATTAATTAAAGGTTCAATAATAAATAACAAATACCTCTCAATGCAGCAAAGCTGTTAACTAGTTGCTTAAATCTCTGAGAGTCTTATGTACTTACACTTAATGTACTTAAATGCCCTTCTGGATGGGGATAGAGTGTTGATCTGAGACCAGAACATATTGCCTGGGGCCACCAAAGATTCTGCACCAGAATTAGGACTTTTCCCCCTTCCCAAGCAGGAATGCAGGTCACTAAACTGCTTTAGTGCAGAGTGAAGTGGATTCTGCTAATAGGAATACTCTTTTCACTGCAGTTACAGGATAGTTGCATATGGAGGAAACAGTTTGATAATTCAATTTAATGCATCAGCTCTTTTCACTCCACGAGTAATTTCTGTTTCTTGTGACAGTAGAGACTGTTGCACAGATTTTGATTCCTTACTCTTGGTTTTATTGCTGGGAAGATGGAAAGGGGGTGCAACTGCCTTTATTTCCACATACCTGTGACAATGATCATTTTTAATTTAATAAAATTCAAGTGGGAGTTTTTCCTAGCAGCAAAAAGACTTCTCTTCACAGAACCTGAAGACAAGTGGGTGGAAAGTTGTTCGTGTAAGGCATGATGTACATACCACACAATGAATTGCTTGTTTCTCTCAAGTTATATCCAGTTACTTTCAAGATGTTTTGAATAACACCTTGCCTCAATCCTGTAGTGTGGCATACTCAGTTCATCTCAATAAAATGCAGAGGAAAATAACATTCTGAAGCATTATAGCCTCTGGACTTAAGGAAATACTTCAGAAATCTTCCCAAAAATCCCCCTCTCATCATAGCTGCAGAGATTACACTTCATGCCAGTAAAAGAATCAGGGCATTTATGGATGATGAAGGCAGGGCTCAATTGTTTGATGATGAAGGATGCTTAAATACCCATCTTCTCATCACCCAGATGGAACCATCTATAGGCTCACACTATGATGAAATTAGTTTAGCTATTCAATAAATCACTCACAGGTTTGGGTGTGACAGGGTGAGCAAGAAAAGAAGGGGTTAAGCTCCAAAAGATCTGCTAAAGATGAAACAAGGTACCTCATATCACATTCATAAAGAATTGGCTTTTGGATTTTCTCTCCAGACTGCAGAATTCTCGTTAATAGCTGGTTGCCAAAACAGATGCCCTGATTAATGAGAACAGATGGATTTCTCCAGAGGGTCTGCAGATTTAGGCAGTACTTTCACTAAATGAAATGCTAATGATCTGGCACTGGGCTTCTCTGTGTGGATTAGAAACCAGTAATATTATTTTATTTGTGTTTGGTGGTATTAGAACAATCCCGTGTTTGAATTTTCTGATAGAAAGTTCTAGTGTTTTGCATCCCCTCCACCTCACTAAGAGCTGAACATGAGTAACCCAAATGCATGTGCTAGATTTCACTGCTTGCAAACTCTCTGAGTGGATTATAAATTCCTTACAGGCTCCTCTCAAGATCTTTCAGGGCTTTGCATTTTTAAAATGTAGTTTCCCGAGGCAAATTAATTGCTTCATTCTGCTAAAAAATAACATTGCATTAAAATTTCTCACTGTTACATACAGCACAAGGTGGTTTTCTTGAGCTTCTTTCACTACAATGTCAAAGTAAAATTGACCTGAAAATTTGTTTTGTGGAGCTGATTGGTTTTGTTCAAATCTGCCATTAGCCAGTACTTGTTACAAAAAAAAAAAAATCATATTTTTTTTGAATTAATTCTAATTTACAGTAGATTAACTCAAAACTGTATCTGACTCCAACTTCTTTCTTCTTTCATCTAAAAATTTTCTTAGTACAATGCCATTTTTTTTTTTGGTTTATTTTTCTGTTTTGCACTATGGCTATTTCAAGACAAATCCACTATTTGCAATTCACACCTGTAGCTACATCCTTCTACCACCATTTTTTTTTCTGTGAAGACTGAGGAAAATAACACAGAACTCAATCATTTCAGAGCTAATCTGTCTTCTCAGTAAAAAAAAATAAATCTCATTAATCTCAAGAGAAGGCTCCCTACCTGTTACTTTAAAGAATCTGCATCTGCAGTCTAGCAGGTATATAAGCTGCAAACAGATACCAATGTAAACTTAGTTTTGTTAAATACAATTCATTTCTGAATCATAAAATAACTGCAAAGTCCTTGAGGAACTCTTGCAAAATCTGTGCTCCAGAGGTGGGTGTAAAAATTAGAAAGCAGGACAAGAAAGTTGACAGTGCAGTAAAATGGTATAACAGAGATAAAAGAGCTTGCAGTTCTAACAGTCAGAGTGACTGACTGGTAAATTTGCCACTGACATTAAAAAATACAATGAAAACAACACAAAAAACCCAAAGCAAAAGAAAAAGCGGGGGGGGGGGGGGGGGGAAAAAAAAAAAAAAAAAAAAAAAAAAAAAAGAAGAGAGCAAAAAGCATCCATCCTTTGCAAAAGCTTTTCATTTTTTCCTAAATAAGTCATGTTGCTTTATGAATGCACTCTCAAAGGTAAATAATTAACAGGCAAGAGGGACAGAAAATCTTACTACACAGCTAATGGGAAAGGAGGTTCAGGCAGCCTGTGCACATCAAGGGTACCCTCAAATGACAGCCCTTCATTTTTTATAGTGGTACATCAGGCAGAATATCTGACTCATCCCATTGCTCTGGGATCCAGTGTTTGTTCTGTGTTCCTCCAGACTCATACAAATCTCAAACTTTTAAATGGGATTCAGCCTGCATCTGACAGACTCAAGTGCCAGCTCTCAAAAAAGAAGATACTCCAGTTTTTCAGAGGCACTATAAGGATTTGCTGAAGAGCAAACACAAAGAGCACTAGAGAGGGATGATTCTTATTTCCACACAAATTCAAACTCCCAAGGCACGCAGAAAGGGAGGCAGGTAGATTACACCATCTGCTGCTATGTTCTGCCATGGCCCTGACTTAGCCTCATCCATGTTACCCAATGGCTTCATGGGAGGAGAATTCCCAACCATGGTTGCACATTGTCCATTTAATTGTTTTATGGTTGTCACATGCACTGTCTGGGAGGAAACCTGCCTGGTCTGTTTGCCCACAGCTATGCAAACTGCTCAGGGTGACCAGCACCATTTGCAACCAGGCAACAAGCACAGCAACTGCGAGAGGAAGCCCTTTGCTCCCATTCCCCAGACAAGGCTCTGAACGCCTGGTATGCTCCTGTACTACCCACCACAGTACCCAAGCCAAGGCACTAGACCACGCTGTACTGAGCCCCAGCAGCCACCCACAGCACCCAAGGCACCTTCACTGTGCCCCTCTTCTCTTTTCATAAGGGAGAAGGTGCAAGGGCTGCAAGACAGTGTGATGCTGCACTCCCTGGCCCTACGCAACCCTGACTGGGAGGACACTGAGAGGAACACAAAGAGTGAGGACAAAGATTTGAAGGAAGCTGAAGTGAGGCAGGGGAAACTTGTGAAGAAGAGGACAAAACCCCTCATCACCTCTTAAATGGGGGTGTCTGACTTTTCCCACCCCTTATAGTTTCTCAAAGTTGTGATACTTTGGTAGAAATGGGCCACATACAGAAAGTTTCTTGTCTACATTTCCATCCCAAACTGAATTTCCTTTGGTTATCACAAGTCTGGATGGGCTATGTTCTACAGTATCCTCCACACAGGTGCCAGGTATATAGATACAGATCAGCACATACAACTCCAGCTTCGGCCCCATGAGTACAAAGTCCTGGACTTTGTAGTTAACAGGTCACCAGTCTCAAAAACTATATTCCTATTACCTCATCTCTCAGGCAGAAACTCTGCAAGTGGCTTTTAGGTAGTAATGCTTTCAGGCCCATAAGCAATGTTAGTCACTTGAGCAAGAAAAGTTGTTGCATCAAAATTCCTGGGTCTTGGCATTTCAAACTAGAAGATGGGGGGGGGGCGTGGTGCAGGTGGAACACACATACCCCCATACCCTACAGTCTCCAGAGATGAAACTGAGATATGGCAGGTACAGAGCCCTGACATGACTGAAAAGTGGGTCAGGAAAGCTGAATGCTTGACTTTTTACCTGGGGCCAGATTCTTCCCTGGTCCAAGCTCACTGATTACAGAGGGGATTTGCCAAGTATTTGGTTTTTTTCAGGACAGATGTAAACATACAGAACTGGAAAGGGGTAAGCCTGAACACACCCAAGTAGCAATTTTAGATGCAAGTTTGGGAAGACGCTCACGAGCCAAACCTGGAGATGATGAATTATCTAAGTACCCAGGACTGCTTTCTACAGCAGCTACCACATCCACAGCGGCTACCAGATCACCTCCTGGCTCCCTGAAAGCAGTAAGTAACCAGCAACAAACCATTTGATACTTCTAGAAGTTTTACTCTGGAAATCTTAAGTACAGGATGCTGAAGACAAGAAGTCAGCCTGTAAATGGGAAGACCTGGCTGCAGAGCATGTTTCTTTCTAAGGTGGGGGTTTCCTCTGAAGTCTCCTTTCTGGAAGGCAACACAGCAAAAGGTTTCTCAGCATCAGACTATTATGGCAAGGCCAAGCAGACTGTGCTGACAGTTCTTTCTACACTACAGGAGGAAAACACATCAGAAAGCACCCCTAAAACACATCTTAGTTGAGAAAGGCTTTGTGATAAATATCCGTTTCTGAAAATTGGCTTGTAACAGTCATCTTATTGTGTAACACTGTTGAAACAATAACATTTTGCTTTGTAAGTTTATCCAAAATAGTAGCATTGTTCTTTTTTCTCCCTCTTTCTCCCACTGCTGTTGGGTTGGTAGGGAGGTGCAGAGATCTGGGAGCAAAGAGGAAGGCAGGTGTGCATTCATTCTTCACTGCATAACTTCAAATAATCAGCTTTCACACTGAGACTAGAAATTCCAATGTGAGCAATACTAAAGGACTTCCACCAAGATGAGGATCATTTTGTTTCCTTTGAATTTTTGGCATGGAGACCAACTGTCCCTTTTCAGCAGCTTTACTCAAAGTTCAAAATGTTCTGCTGCGCAGCCAATGTGAAACAGTCTTTGCAGCCTTCTGTGAGTGAATCAAACATTGCTTCTGTGCAAGGAGACACTTCACATGAACAAGTGTGGTGGTCAGCCAAAGACCAACCCCAGTTACAGCATCTGACTGGCGAGTTCCCAGAGCAATGCAAAGAAATAACTGCAATATAGCAGAAGGCAGACTGACACTAAACAATGATGATGGAGCCTAAACATATCCAGGAAGAACATCTCTCAGTAGCCTTCCTCCATGAACTACAGACTTCACTCTCTCCAGGCACAGCAGGGTAGTAAGTTACCCTGATCTCCTAAACTAAAGGGACAATTTTCAGCAGAGCTGAAGCATGTTCATCCCTGCTGAAAATGGAGACATCCAACCTCCAAGAGACAGAGTCAAAGACAGCTAGTTACCTCCTGCTCTAGTTCCACACTGGCCACAGAGACAGGAGGATCAGCTCCCACAAGAAGCAGGTTGGATCAGTGCATGCTCTGACCTTTGGTTGTGTCAGAGAAAGGTGCACTCTCAGCTGTGTTGGACATGGTTTGACTGCTGCAGGGAACATCACAGGTTCCAAGTTTTATTAATGAGAAAAACAATACGTACAGTCAACATTTGCTACATGAAGTTAACATGAAAACAAAGCCCACTCCAGAGAACAAATGAAATTTACTGGATTAGTTTCTTGTTCCAGCTCTCCTGATAAATAGCACTGAACTCAACACCACATTGATTAGTTGGTTGAAGACAAACACTGATCTGTGCAGGTATATACAGCACTACAGAAGCACAATTGCCCATGTCTATTCAGAGCACCAAGGGTTTGCTCTACTTTCATTTCTCTTCCCTCTCTCTTTCCCAGCCTAGACAGCATGTCTGCACTATTTAAATGCTCTAGGTTAAGTGCCTTCCCCTTCTTCTTCTTCTCTTGCATTTTGCTAAGAGACACACTCAAGTCCCTGTTCTAAAGAAACAGAACTTTGCAACTGCTGCAAAGCCTCAGAAGACCCTGCATTTTGGTGCAAGTTGACCCAGGTCATGGTTTTCTCCTAAACATTCAGTAGGTTTTTTCCTTTATCTCCTCTGCTACCTCAAATACATAATAACCCAGCCCAACAGTCAGCTCCATGTCAGAATCGGTCTGCAATGAACAGCCTCTCACATTAAAAAGAAAATGGGAGGGGAGTCACTGAAGGTAGATGGGAAATCCTGCTAAGATTCAGAAAGGCTAAAAATCACACTGACCACTGCTGTTTGTCTAGTTCACTTTGTTTCCGAACATCTCTAAAGATACTGGAGAGAAAGGTTCTTACAGTACTTCATTCTGTGCTTTTATACCAAACATAACTCTTTAGCAAACTGGTTTAGGAGGAGTTTTGTCTCCTTTAGACTTTGTCCTTTTCAAACAAGGTATTTTTGCAGAGCCACAAATTCTGTGAGATCTTTAGAAAATTATCATTCCAGTGATAATCCCAAAGTCTCTTTCCTTCCTCAGATTTACTTTTGTTCAAACTAAATTGTTACCGTAAGAAAAAAACTGCCACAAAATCTCATTCTTTACCCAATTACTGAGTTTTGTTTTCCCTCCCCTCCTTCTGCTGTATTACAACACAATCATCACCAAAACCAAATAAATCAATCCAGGATAGACAAGAAAACAGAGAAAAAAAACCCCAAAAATCAAACAAACAAACATTTCCCCGCCCCGCAACCACAACCTCCCCCAACCAACAACAACAAAAGTCTAAAAGCTTTACAAACATCTTTTTTCTTCTATCGGAAGACATAACTTTTCTGACAGACAACACGACCATGCTGGTCTACCAGAACTGCCACTTCACAGAGCAGCAGGGAAGTCATCTCAGTGCCATGTACCTTCTCTTAATACCACACTTACCACATCCTTCCAAAACTGGTGTGTGTGTAAAGTGTTCACAGACAACTGTTAATTCTGCTCTCTGTATAAATGAACACCATTTAACTTCAGCCTGAGTTTTATTTATCCTTTTTTGATAAAATATTACACTAGCAAAGTTAATCTTTCTGTCACTTGCTTTATCATGTTTTCTTTTAGAAAAGGATGGGGCATCACTTAATTTTTATTTTTTTTTTTGTAAGCATATTAAAGGACTAAAAACTATTGTTTCAGTTATGCTTTGCAGAAGAGGGAAAACAGAATTCTGGTTTCTTATTTAAATGCAAGCTATGACTCATTCCGGGCAGAGATAAACTGAAATGTACACTCATTAAATAAAAAACACAAACAATTTTCCAACATGTGGATTAATGACAGTTAATAACTATAAATTAACTTTAATCTTTTATAAACCAAACAAAGCCCCTTATATAAATGTCACTTCAACTTTTTCAGATAAAAAACCAAATCAAAATAAAAAGAAAAGTCACATGTTATAGCTAATATTTGATACAAAAATCAAACAGCTCCTCAGCTGAACCACTGGAGAGTTCATTAAATATTTCAAGACTATGAAAAGAAGTAGAATTTAAAACATCAGTTTTAAAAAATATTTTAGTTACTTTTCAACATCGAAGGGGTGTAAGATTCTTAACCCTGATACGCTGAAACAGCAGGTTTGCAATACTGAGTGTGAGTTAAAAAGCATATTAAAAAATGAGGAGTAGAGCATTTTGTTTTCCTACTGTTCCCTTGCTAGTGCTTGAAAGAAACTGTGTAATTGTTGAATGGGTAAAAACAAAATTTAACTGAACATAAGAAAGCCGCTGTTCACAGACAAGAAGGGAAAAACCAGAGTCAGAGACCTAATAGTGGACAATTTTGAAAATTATAGTGTGTGTCAATAACGGAGACAGCAGTGACAATCAAAAGGAATAATCTCAAATAATAGGGAAAATGAGCACCTGCCAGCCACAAACCATTAGTATCAGGGCTTTTATCTTTGCAACAGTTAAGTCTGGAGACACTGACAAACTTAATGACGCAGCAAATAAAACATGGTGAAAATCTAACCAGGAAGCAATCCTCTTCACTCAGAAAACACTGCTGTGGAGTTTGAAAATGAATGCTTCCTGTACCAAACTCATTGTCCAAGTAATTTGTAACAAACACTACAAATCCAGTACAGGCACTGCAGGATCTAGCTGGTGTTGCAGGTGTGTGTAGCTGATCAGGCCTTTAACATCTGCATTAAGGGACAGACAATCCCAAAACAGAAGCAATGGCCTCCTGACCAAAGATCCCAGACACAGGAGTTCTCCTGTACAGACCACCCAATTGATCATGTGTCTCCCTCCCAGAAGAAAGAAAAACAAAGGGCTTGTAAAGACATGTCTCAGACACAGACCTGGAATACAGTGCCTTGGAATGGGAAGCCCTGGAGGAAGACCGTGCTGAGAAGGCTGATGGGCAAGAGTTTTCTCCCATGAGCAGGTGAGGACTAGGGACTGAGACGGAAGGAGAGACGAGACAGAGCAAACCAAATGGGAATGGGAAGACAGATTCTGTATCTAGCAAGCAAGCAGCTTGTCAACATCCAGAAAAAAAAGTGGTGTAAAGGGTAAGCACAGGTAATAATACTACTCTCAGCAGTAACATCTATAACAAAGACAACAGTCAATGCTCACAGTATCCCCATGCAAGGTGGTATTACTGTCCTCAGTTAAAGATGGTGATTCAATGTAGAAACCTCCTCAACTCACAGATAGCTGGTATCAGGCACACCCTAAACACAGACACTTGCCAGTCTTGCTGGACAGTAAGTACATAATGCTAGCTGCTGAGATCTCACCCAAAGAGAGTTTGTAGCTTCATTGCCTGTCCCACAAGATGGATGGTAGAAAAAGATGCTCACATATCCATGCAAACTTGGCCAATGAGAGAGGACCAGGTTGGTTCAAGGAAAGATGGAGATAGGTCTGATCTAAGGGCAAACATTGCTTGCAGTAACAATTAGATATTAAAATAAGCATATTTAATATTAGTAATGGTTTATGGTTGTCGTGGAGGGAAGAAAAAAAAGCACACCCTCCACTATCAGTCAGACCCAAGCACTGCACTTACTTTCCCTCAGTAGTAAATGAGACTGTAGAAAGCACTGGAAAACCAAGAGCCAAACACTTCTCAGCTCAGTCTGGGACTGGAAAGGTTGAAGCTCAAGAAGCAACATAACCACAATAAAAAAACCTCTCTGCATCACCCCAGAAGGACAGGACCATGACAACTCTGCAGACTCTCTGAGCTACCATGGGGTAGGACAACCTGGTAGAAATCACATCATGCAAAGGCCAAGCTGCTTCCCAGCACTGCTGCTGCCAGGCGGAAGATGATGGGGGGAAACTGAGGGCAACATGATGCATAAGGTACTCTGCTCTGAATCCCTTGAAGCTACGTGGGAAGATCTTGTCTGAATGGAAATACACACTCTGCTCAAAGTCTCTGTGTATCTTTGGCCATCCTTATAGGGTTCCCATCCCTTCTGAAACTATGGCTGCTAAGTGGGAAGAGGAGGCAATCAACCTCTTTAGACTTAACTTTCCCACCCTGGGGGTTTCTTCATAGGAGCAGCTGGCCAGAGTACTGCCTTTGTTCCACCAGCCACAAAAAACAGACACCCCCACTCAAACCCCCTAGAATCCAACAGAAGAGCCAAGATAAGTTTATAATGGAAACCCTGACACAACCTTAACTATAGCATCCTGAATGGAAGGCGATAACCTGATCTGTGTGTGAACTAGCTCCCCTTGTCTCAATGGTATTTATCTTACTTTAACTCCTGTTACAAAAGGGTTGAGTCATATGGCAGAGCCAGCCAAGTAACAAAACTGCAAGGCTTGCTAAAATTTCAGATTCAAGGATAAACAGGCACAATCCTAGAACAGGTTAGATGAGAGAGTCGCCACAGGAGCACTGGTAGCCAGACCGCCAAGTCTCTGGACAATGGTGTTTTCTTCTATGCTGCAGAGATTATCACATCCTGGCAGACGGGTGGGAGGGAGAGGGTGTAGAGCACAGCTCTGCCCTTCAGTTCATGGAAACACATATTACCCAGGGCCCAAGAAACCTGATCCCGTAGCAACCTCATGTATGGAAAGTGCCCCAATCAGATTTCACTGTCAGGAGAAGAACAGTATTTACTCTGCATACAGATTAGTCACAAAACTGGGTCACTTCTTGCCTTTTCAGAGAAAGGGAAGGGGGAAAAAAAAAACCAAACAAACAACCCAAAAAAAGAAGCCCCAACCAAAAACAAGGCTTCTTTTTAATATCTTTGTGTCCTTACCCCCTCCCCACCCCCCAAAGTTTTAAAACTCTGTGATGCAGTGTGGTCATTCACAGCTGTCTAAGCAGATCAAACAGCACCTGCATGTGTAAGGTTAAACCACATTACACTCACCAGGCCTGCATTTCTTAGAATTCAGCTCATTAGCTACTTACCGGTTCTTTTCTAGTTCGTTGTGCGTAGACCTGGAAGATAAACAAAAATTTGGATTAGCCACCTCTGACCTCTCAGCACCAAAGTGCAATTGCTCCAAACTGTACACATCCCCAGGTGCATTATTACAGCTTAAAACAAACTAACTATATACACTAAAATCTATAGCTATAACCTCAGACTGCCTGCTAACAAGGGATTCCTTCCCTCCAGTATTTACCTGTTATGTGGAAAGCTGATACTCTTACTGGTGCTACAGGAAACGTTCCATAGAGATTTAAATGCATGCAAAATCCTAGAGACAGAGTCAGACTATGTCTGCCTCTGCAACCAGCACAGTAAAGGACTGCAGTTTGTTTGCGCTTTAGTTTCTCCATTCAGCCTGTGAAAACATCATCTGCCAACACAGGAGCTCATGGAGTATTAATTTATGCACAAATACATGGGAACTTTCCAGCAGAATGGGCTCTGTAAGGACAGCCCCTGAAGCCTTTCAGTGGCCACATGCTTGATGTGGTAAGCTCAGCAGCAGCAGAGATGGGCAGTGTGGGGGCACAGAGCGGGACGGCCAGAACGGCTGTATTTGCAAACACCAGCCGCAGTGAGGAGCCCCCCAGGGACAGAACTGCAGCACCACGCAGCAAAGCAAGTGACCCATGAAGTGGCACTGTGGACACTTTACAAAGGAGCAGGGGCTTTGTCTTGATACCTGCACACCACACCAAGAACGCTGCCAGCCCTCCCCAGTTTACAGCTCGTGGATTGAAAATAAGACCAGCTAGAAACAAAAGGGAAACAGGCGAGTTCATTCCCCTTGCCTCTGTGATGACAGAATGAGTGGGAAAAAAAAAAAAAAAAAAAAGAAAAAAAAAGCTTAAATCCTTTCAGGATTTCTAATCTAACGATGTTATTAGTAACCCAGGTAAGGTTGTTGAGGATTATTTTAAAAAGATAGCCACTTATCCAACATTTCTCTTTAACAGAAGGTCACCTTAAAATAAGAGTAAAAGGAGCCCAAGAGCTTAATAAAAAGGATCTATTTTCTGTAATTTGGCATCACATTTCTTCCGGAGCTCTGAGAAGATTATCTTCTATCCCCCATCTGGAGAATCCCACAGAGAATTCTACAATTAGGGAACTGAATGGAAGATGTACTCCAAGGGAAACCCTGTCATAATTAAATGCTTCTCCAAAAAAGGAGGGAGGAGGAACACTTAACAGGTGTTAGTACCTCACTCAAGTTGATGAATAAACCGCAGATGTCCATGAAGAACAAGGTAAAAGAGTTTTGGCTAGTCCTGGCCGAGAGCTCAGGGTGGATAGGACAAACCAAATATACCATACTGCTATGGAAGGTACCTGGTGCAGCAGGATACAAGATATCCTAAAGGCAAGGCAGGCTACAAACTCCTTAAGTTGAGGAAAGTCCCCAAATAAATTCTTCCCTCCCAAGGAGAGAAGATCCCTTATGTTTGGTTCCCAGGAATCAGAGACATGAGCATAATATTTAATCCAGAAAATCTCCCAGATCAAATTCACATCCCCCATGGGGCTCAAACATGCAAAATCCATTTGTCCAGACATCATGCATGCAAATGAACACACCAGGGCTGAGCTGAGGCCCTTTAAAACTACTGCCCGTATGTTCTTTGGAACATACTTATTGTCCTTATTTATTGTATGTGCTTGCAGGAGACTTTGCACTCTTCCTGGTTATGACGTTAGCAGTTATAAAGTCATATGCAATGGCTTGAATTCCTATATTATATCGAGCCAATTATCAAGGCCAGCACTGAAAGAACAAAGTTTGGCCCACTGCTGTGAACAAAATTAAAACAGCAGGTTCTCCCTGCTCCTCTCACACATGAGACTCTTTATTACCTATCTGCCTTCTGATGAACAAGACAATTGAGAGGGGTCACAGCCTCTTCACCAAGTCCGGAAATTTATGCTGTCACTTTTAACCATATCAGTGGCAAGGAAGAAAAGCAAACCCCAATCCCCTTCCAATACTTTCCCCACTGAAGCTGAATGCAAAGGAAAGACTCTAAGCAATGCTGAATTAATCCTATCAGGGTGTTACTTCTGTTACCTGCCTCAATCTTACTGGAGACATTTGGAAAAGTTCTCATTTCTTTCACTGAATTTTAAGAGAAAAAAAACCACCCAACAAACAAACAAACAAATACGAGAGAACTGCTTCCCACTACCACTAGTCACTAACTCTTACTTCTGTTATCAGTTTCCCTTTGCTTGGACAACAGATATGTAAAAAAAAAAACCAAAACAGAAAACCATAAAACCTAAACTCTTTCTTTGTTAGTTATTGATATCATTTTTTGTAGCTCCTGATCTAGAGATTTTTTCCCCTCACTTGTGTACTGCACATTTTACTAAGATTTACTTGGAATTAAACAAGGACAGTGCTGTTAGTGAACTGGAAGAAAGCATAGGAATCTCTATTGATACTACAACCAGGAAAAAAAATAGTTTAAAATAGCTACAGGAATAAACATAAGCAGACCACAGAAAAAAGCCTGTAACGTGACCTCTTTAAATGAGCTGGTTTTATCATCATCTGAGAACCTAAATATCACCAGACTGAAATCAAAGCTCCACCCTTGCTCCACCAGTTTTTTGATGAGTACAGGATGAACACCACAGCTGTAAACTATTGCAGGACCTGAAGAGTGGTTAGGGGTTGCTTGTAACACTCTGCACTTACAATACCAAGGAACTGGTGTGTGCAGACTGATGTTGCTTTGCTGCTGTTGGTAGCCAGCCACATCCTGTGTCATCCAGTGAAATAAGGACACTGTTGTTGAATGTGGACCACAAAGCAGAGGAGCTCCCATTCCTGCTGTCAGGAGGAGGGCAAGCAGGACTTTGCCCCCACCTGCAAAGCTGAAACCACAGCCATGCGGGTACGGACATGCTCAGGGAAGAAAACCAAAGCCCAAGGACACGCACCAGCACTGCTCAAAACCTCAGCAACAATTCAGAAGGAGCTCGAATACAAACTGTCTGCAGGGTTCTCATTTAAAAGTCAGGTTTCTATAGCAGTTAGCTCTTCAACAATACAGTTAAAACACCCAAAATGGTAACTACTTCTAAAAACTGAAGAAATATTATATAAAAGAGGAGAATCCTGCTGACTATGTTTTTAATACAGCTTGGGAAAAGATCAAGAAATAAGTTTTAGAAGCTTAACATAAAGGAGTCGAGCAAACAACAGAACAGCACTCACCAAGATTTCAAACAACAAAAAGCTGAAGGAAAAGAAACAGAAGTTTATCCCTCTTTATCCCAGATACCCAAAACACTTGTACAAAAGTATGAACAGGGAAGCAGCAATTGTCAATTACTCCAATTTAAGGTCAGACGCAACAACCTTTTAATGACAGATACTGTGTATCTGCCTGCAACCTCGCTATCCAACATTCACCAAGGTGTTCCTGAAACATTAAGCTACAATGAATTCCCCCAGTGAATGAGACACTGTAAATAATTTGTCACTGTATCCCATTTTCTTGATTTAAATAAAATCTCTCTTACCACTGCAGAAGCTGGCAAATTTTCCTTGAGCTCAGGTAAGCCAACAAAACAAATCACTTCAGGAACAAGTTCTAAAGAGCACTGAAAATTCATTTGCAATTGTTTTTTTTTTCACTAATTAAAATCACAAAGCTACCACATGACATTAAACATAGCTGACCTTTTGGGTTTATACATTTAATATTGATAAACAGCCCAACGAATGCATTTGCAGTGTATCTGCATTTTGGTTTGACTTCTTTGTTGAGATAACTATTTTCTCTTGGGAAAACACACCAACTGAGAGTCCTTGTCCTGTGTGATGCAGAGGGCATTTAGACCCAATGACCACATTATTTCCTTCTACTCTGTCACCCTCCTGTCTGTATCTGGCATCACCCTCTGGCTCCAAAAGAGCTCAGGATACCAAGAGCTTCATCCCTACCACAACAGAGATACCAGTGGCTCAAGAGATGCTGCTAGCCAAATAAAGGGGGCAGTGGGAATAAAAGTTACCTCTTCCCATACACGTCCTTCAAGTCAAAACAGAGCCAGTGCTTCTCCTCCAAATTCACTGATCCCACTCTGCTTTAAGAAGAGGTTAATCAGGCAAGAAACAGTCCAGCAGCTTGTGCAAAGTAAAGCACAGTTACCCAAGTCATGTTTAGCAGTACAGCCAGAACATCCACCACATACCAGGGCAAATGCTTTGTCTCAATTCACAGAATCACAGAATGTTAGGGGTTGGAAGGGACCTAGAAGATCATATAGTCCAACCCCCCTGCCAGATTTGGTTCAGCCACCTCTGCTGCTTGTGCATCATCACACTGCATAATCTCATCCTTCTTTTTACAGACCTCTCCCACCTTCTGGCTCTGCTGACAGCCATTCACTTGGCCACCAAGCTCTCCTGCAGGAGATGTCTTTTTCCATTACCCAAGCCAAGATCAACCAACACTTCTGGCATCAGTGAACTCTATTACTGCTCTCTCTTTTATGTAAGTTCTTCCTCAGAAATTAGTCCTATTGGAAAACAGCCAAATGACAAAACAAGAAGTAGGAGAGATCAACAGCTTTTCTCATTTTTAAATCCACCTGTGTCCACAAGCAAAACCTACTGGCTGAAGCACACACCAGTGTTGTGCCAGGGTTTCAAGTAAAAGTGGATCAACACTGTAAGTAGTCTGTGAAACCAACTGCACAATCCATAGCCTGGGAAACCTACAGAGAAGCTCCACCAGTAGCAGCATGTGAGGCTTTCAGCCCAATGGTAAGACAAACCAGAGCTGCACATGAGTAAAAAATTTTGCCCAGATAGAGATGCTCAAGTGCTGAGTTTCTAAGGGAGCTGTGAACCCAGTTCACCTCTGGGAGGCCCAGGAACCTGGCTCTTGGAGGGCTACACAGGAGCCTTGGGAGCATAGCATCTCATGGCACTCAGCACTGCTGAGAGCTCCTACAGTATGCAGCTTAACAGGAGATGTCAGGGCTGGAACAATTCTGCTGCTGTCTTTATGCCCTTTACAAGTACCAGCCTCAAGTCTAACAAGAGCCTCACCTCAGCCTGGCATGTCAGCAAATCTAACAAAACACTTCCATCCAAACAATACCAGACAAAAGTTATCATACATCATTACTGTCCCATGATCCCTCTATGCTGCCTGACCTTGAAGCCCAGAATAAATGCTCCTCCATGAGGAGCTGAAGTGAGGAGACAAAGCAAACTGTTTGACTGTCACTGGCATGAGTGGATGCACACCAGATGAACCTGGCTCACACTCTGGCTAGTTTTGCTGTCAGTCTTACATGGATGTGGGACCAGATTCATCCCAAGGCTCTGATCAAAGCTGTTTTACCAGGATCAAGCCAGACCCTTTTCAAAGTTCACATTTTCCATCTCCAACAGAGAAGAGGACAGGGTCACACTGGCATCTGTTCATGTTTGTTCATCTTTGGAAAAGGAGAAACATCCCTACAGTCTGTTTTCAGCTCAAGGGGAAGAGAGCTCCTTCGTGCAGTTCACAACTGCAGAAAGTCACCTAACCCTGGGTTTCTACACAGCACCCTGAAAAGCCTCCTGCAACACTCAAGTCAAAAAAGGCTTTAAAAGGTACACTGTATACATCTCTTGAAGTAAATGCCTTCAAAGCAGCCTACACACAAGTGCAAGTTAGTTACATAGCCCCTCTCAAGTTTGGTACCTAGTCCTCACAATTGTTATTTCTTGCTGCAACACTTGAGAAATAAACTCTTCCCTGACACTTCACACCAACACACAGAAATTCTAAATTATTTTCCCCAATGTCATACAGGAAGCCTGTGGCAGAGACAGGTACATAGTTTGAGTTCCTTAAACTCCAGTTAAGACTTGCATTCATGGGTTGCTGTTCTCAGGAATCCCAGAGAGACAGCTATCAAGGACATTTGTGCCATCCAATTCTTGGGTCAAAGACAAAAAGCAACATAATCATTGTAAACTGCAAGTGGGAAAGTGGAAAAAAACAAAAAACAAACCAATTGAAAACACTACAAAAAAACCCCAACCAAAACAAACTAACAAACCCCACACAACAAAACCCAAACCAACCAACAACCCAAACCTAAACCTAAACCAGTCCTCACTTCTTGCCCACTGCATTGTCTGCCAAGTGAGCCAACTCTACTCTCAGACACCACTGCACAAGGTGTCATAGAAGAATATAAGGGAGCCAAAAGCAAAGTAATATTAGTTTACCAATAGAACTCATCCCAATAGAGGCATCAGGCTTAACCCTCAGGTGAGGAAGGAACTGCAGTCAGTCCCAAACAAAGCCGCTGTTCTGCTGGGCCGGATCTGCCTTCTCTGTGCAAGGGAGGAAAGAGCAGGAAGGAATCTTCTCCTGGCTGAGCACCACAAGCCTCTCCCAGTCCCAGAGCTGGGCTCCCCAAAACCAGAGCAATACCCTGTTAGGCAGCACAAGGCAGCACTTTGCAGGGGAAGGGTTTTCCAAGCCAGGCAACTCAACAGGAACAATGTTGCTTTGCATTCAGTACTGCAATGGGGCCAGCAAATCAGTCCCCATCTGGCTTCCCCAGCCCATGCTGGAAAGGTCTGGAGCAAATGTGCCAGGGTGGGCCTTGTCCTGAACCACCCGAGACCCTACATGCAAAGTCTGCTCCTAGCCCCAAGTGCTGAGGGAAAACTGTCCTATCTCATACACTCCCTCACACAGGGCCCTGCATAGCCAAAAGGAATTGAGTTTGCTGAACAAGCAGCTATTCAATATTTTGTTTTCTCCTCATTGTTCAGTGTGTGGCCTCAAGCCAAGCCCTGCTCTGAATACAGAGCCAGTGGTTTCCTTACAGGCTTTTTGACAGGCTCACCGAGAGCAGTGCCCAGGCACTTCACTGGCACATTTATTGTCAAGCATCCTTGCTTTCCAGATCGGAAGCAAAGAAACAGGGAAAACAGAGTTGCAGCTTCTTGTTCCTCCAAGTCCCTCAATAAAGACCCCCAAGGGCCTGGTTTTCTGGGCCAATTTACATGTTCAAAGCACAACTCCCGCCGATGGCCCTTGTGGCTGTGCATCATCAGCATTTCCACAGCTCAGATCCCAGGCTCATACCTTGGAGGGTGGGGAATAAAAAAATAAATTGGGTGTCTCCTATGACAAGCTGGGCTGAAGGAGATTTGCTAAAGGTAGAGGGCTGCCGACAGGGGACAGGAGTGAAGATTGTTCTCCAGTGTGCTACTGACTTCTCCATTTGTCTGCCTTCTAACTTCTGCGACAAGTAAGCAAAAGGTCCCACAGAAACCATCTCCTTCCCAGCCCACAGTTAACCACATCAGAAGGGGCTTGTCAACACTGATCTGACACAAAGGCTGATATGTTCATTTTGGAAGGTACCATAGTCATTTCAGTAGAGAAACCCTAGCCCATCTCCCTTAGACATGCAGCAGCCAACATCTTCTATAATGACTTAGAACTTGGCCAAACTCAGGTAGATTCTTACAGGTCAGAGGAAAGTATATTCCTTGCCATCACCAAGGCAAGATTCCTGTTTATGATCCACAATGCAAAGGAGTCAGAGATTCTTGTAGACAGATTTTTGACTTTTCCCTTTTTAATACATTGACAGGAGCTGGTGAGAAGAAATGTCAGGTGACCTCACCATGGCACCTGCAAGCTCCCCCATGAGGAGAGAAAAGCATTGCATAGCATGAGCACAGCAAAATACAGACACTTCCTCACACTAATGTCAGGTCTGTGCTGTCCCCCATCTCTCTTTCATGTGCTACCTGGGAAGGACAACTTACCCTACATGATAATCATAAACACATAATTCAAAGCAAAATCAACTGAGTAGAATAGAGAAACAGATTTCATCCATCACCTGCTAACAGCTTAATCTCTGATAACAAGATCTTCTCTGTTGAATATTCAAGAGCAGGCTAAGGTCTGACACTGCAGAAAGTTCTGTATGGTGTCTGCCCCCCTGACTTCCAGCAGGCTTCAGGAGTCTCACTGCATGGTCAGAGACTCAGTTTCTTCCAAGGCCACACCAAAATCAGTCACACAGTTGCTGGCATTTGCACAGCAGAGAGATTGCAATGATTGACAGAAAAAGAATAAAGGCACGGGAAGAAATGTTCAAATCTACCTAGAAAGCTTAGGATCCTAAGTCTCATCTGCTTTCCAACAGCCACAAGCTCCAAAACACTGATTCTGCTTCCTGAGAACAGGATTAGAAAAGTGTGCACATTACCCCAACGTACAGATGGTGGGAGCCATGTAATGTACAGATGGTAGGACCCATGTAGGTCATCTGACATGCCCAGATCTTGCAGCCTTTCAGCAGCACACTCAGGAAACGATCCAAGGGCCCAGCATGCCAGCCCTTTGCCCTATACCAGGCTTCTTTCCACACATAACATTACCCTTTTAAGGAAGATGGTCACATCCAGAAATAGCCTTAGCAATGTCATCTGCAGAGCAACAGTCTGGGGAATGAGTACATCTCTGCAACACGCATCTTCTGACCTAAAGAAACTGCCTTCAGATGCACTGGGGAAAATGAGGCTTTTTGAGTAAACGCCACCTGACTGAAATGCACTTTGTTTGAAAAGAAACTGATGGCATTTGTATGGCTGTGGGCCAGGCCAGACTTTCTTCACTTCTATTTAGACTTGTTATCTCTCATGTTACAACTATATTGCTGCAGTGCTGTGCCTGGAGATAAAGGGAGGGGAAATATACTTGAAAATACATTAAAATCACTGTTAGCTACATGCTGTATTAAGGAAACTGAGGCACAAAGATGTGCATCGGCTGCAACAATATCAAGAAGAAAACCCTGATGTCCTGCTTTCTGGGGTTGTATTCTACCAACAGACATACTCATCTAGCAGCTGGGAGATCCATGAAAAAGGAAGATCAAGAAAAACACCAATTTCTTCTGTTCTTACAGTTCTGGCTCACAAGCAGGAGCAACTAACATGAAGGCAGCAAGGTGGCTACCTCCCACTGCTCCCAGATGGCCAAGCTACTTGTGAAGCAGTTCATGAACTGCTGCAGTTTGTAGTCTAACTGTTAAAGGCAAACCAGAACCAGTGCCACTACTTTATCATATCTACACACTGCTGTATGGCTGTCCAAGCACCTGGGCAATGACAAGTGAATAACAGTCTCACCAGCAATCCCAATGTCATCTGTCCCTTTGCATAACTTCTTCCTTCTTGATGGTGTAACAGATGGAAGGACATAAATAAGAACTATTCAGAAAATAATCAGCCTATTTATTCAGAGGAACTTAAATCAAAACTGTGGCAAAAGAACTGCTCTCAGTCCACATGTCTGTCACAGAGCAAGCAGCAAAGTATGAACAAATAATTCAGATAATGTTGGAAATCATCTGAGCTACTTCAAACCAGATTCATAAAGCAACAGAACTGAAATGGAATCACTTCCATATCAGAGAATGGAAGTACAATGGGGAGCAGAGAAATGAGACACAGGAATATATCCAGCAAGATGGAAAAAGCAGGCCTGTTCCCTCCAAGCTGATCAACAATGTAGTGTCTCATACCAGACAGATCCAAGGAAAGGCCAGCCAAGTGCACAGCCCCAGATACCCACAGCCTCCGATCAAGTGGAGTACTGTGTCCAATTTTGGGCTCCCCAGTTCAAGAGAGACAGGGATTTACTCAAGAGAGTCCAACTGAGGGCTACAAGGATGATTAAGGGACTGGAACACATGCTTATGAGGAAAGGCTGAGATACCTGGGGCTCTTTAGTCTGGCGAAGAGAAGACTGAGAGGGGATTTGATAAATGTTTATAAATATATGAGGGCTAAGTGTCAAGAGGAAAGGGACAGCTTCTTCTCACTTGTGCCCTGTGATAGGACAAGGGGGAATGGTTACAAGCTAGAACACAAGAGGTTCTGCCTTAACATGAGGAAGAACTTCTTTACAGTAAGGGTCACAGAGCACTGGAACAGGCTTCCCAGGGGGGTTGTGGAGTCTCCTTCTCTGGAGATTTTCAAGACTCGCCTGGATGCATTCCTCTGTGACCTGTGTTAGATTATATTTAGATGGTATGATCCTGCCTGGCAGGGGTGTTGAACTCAAAGATCTCCAAGATCCCTTTCAACCCCTAATACTCTGTGATTCTGTGAAGCGAGCCCAAAATAGTCAATAAAAACAAATCCTATCTTTGTTTGTTCAAAGGGGGTATGGAGTAGGAGCCAACACTCTCAAGAGGAGAGCAAACAGAATCCAGTTTTTGAATTTGGGCAGAAGTTTGTCAGGAGGGATCAGGAGATGATCAACAGCAGGAACTCCAACAAGCAAGACAATTAATTTGCCAGCATAACACAGACTAGTCTGCTTGAATCAGAAAGATTTGAAAGCTCCCCCAGAAGTGAGAAAGGAAAAAAAGTCCGTCCCCTACAAACAGGAGAGCAGATGGAAACAACACTACAGATAACCAATTCACTGTCAAGCAAAGGATCAGGTCAGGTTAAACATAACCATGAAGGATAAAGCCCTGCTTGTATGGTGGCATTACACAGAGAAGACACAAAAGGGATACAAAAGTGTAGGGGGGAACACCTCAACTGACAAACAAGGAATACTACTTAAACCAGGGAATTGACTGTACAATAAATATTGTGGGAAGAGAAAAAAAGAGGGAATTCCAGAAACAAATGACCACGCTTAGTTCAAATATCCCCCCAAGCATGCCATGGCAACAAGTGTCTCTAGGTGATGGCACTAACAGCCTTGCCCAGGTGACTCTGATCACCCAGGGCAGTGAAGTGATGGGTGAAGTGATGTTTCATGAGCAGCATGAGCCTCAGCTAGAAGTCCCACCACTGTAGAACAACATGGTCCTGTAGAGGCTTCTCCCAAGTCTGGAAGGACAAAGGGATCATCAGCCTTCAGCCCCAGAGTGACAATACACCACAGACAGATGCTGCTGCAATGAGTTATAGCCAAGTTGCAGATAACATCAACAACTGGGCCTGCTTCTAGTTTATACAAAAGCCTCTTTGCACAACCCAGACTACAAATTACATTTTACATCTACTGAAGGTATCAGAAGTATAAAGTCAGAACAGTATCATGGATTTCTCCATAGACCCCCTGCCACACAGGCTATATTACTAACACAAAAAGAAAAGCACACACCACAGCTCTGCAGGAGCTTCCCACTTGGAATGGTACAAGATAAACAGGGCGACAAAGGACTATACAGCAGGTTCCCCCATGGAAACTGCTACATCAGCCCTAGCACTTTTGGGGGCCCCATTCCTCACTAGGGAATGAGGTTTATGCTTCTCATACCATTTGCTGGGTTCACCCTTGCTTGCTTTATTTTGCCTAGTAACCTGCCAGTTGCAGTAATGCAAAGCCAAACATCACTGAGAAGACACTGCATACAAAACCTATGCAATACATGGAGCATTTTTATTTTTTGCCTTCCCAAATCTTTGGCAGAATCAGCTTCTGATGTAGATCAGCAGAGATAAGGAAAGTCACACCTTAGTGGCAGCAGGTTCAGAAACTCCAGCATCACATTAATTGCCTACACTTGCAGGCTGCACTGGGACAAATCCCATCAAATGGGCAGATGGGATGTGCTGAGGCTGAACAGAGCTGTTCGAGCACAGCACTATCTGCCAATCTACTTCTATCGACTGCACTCCAGTACAAACCTACTCAAGATAGTAGTGGGATCTAACAGGTGGTGATTCCACCTCTCGTACATGGAGCAGCAAGCCATTTTCCCAGTCTAACACTCAAACTGTCAGTATGCTTTCTCAAAAAGAAGTCATGCTCACACCTAACTATAGTCAATACTGATGGCCAGTCCCTCTCAACATCTCTAACAGAAAAGCAATCCTTAACAGCTCAGCCTTTTACAGTTTTCCTTTCTTGAAAAATTAGCCAGCATATTCACATATACTCTAATGAAAGGCAAGAGTCCATCTCCAACTAATTCTGGATAAAATACCAACAGCAGCATGAATATTCCAGATAGTAATCACACTGAACATTATCAAAATGTGCTATAAATCAAAACACAAGCCATGTATCTGAGCAATGAAAAGAGATCCCTGGTACTATAAGGCTTGAGACAAAGAGCAGTCTCTATCCCCAGCATATTACAAGGGCCAGATTCTAACCCACCTACACACAGTAAGGCAAAATTTGCCTTCCACTAGCTTGTGGAGCAAGGCGTCATTCAGTGTAAGTGCAAGTGGCTGAAAAGAAAAATAAAGCCCAAAAGAAAATAAACGAAGTATCATCCAGAAACAAATAACTTGAGAGACTAGGAAGCAGCAGAAAGCCTGAGAGACCAGCTTTCTGGGACATGAAGGGGTAGACACTTTGTGCAGAAAAATAGACCAACATGGACTGACAGCGATTTGTTCTTTCAGGAATTTCTTACACAAAGTAAGAAACCACTCATCCCCTGCACCTTCTGTCTCCCAATAAAATCAGAAATACGGCACTGTCTTGACTACAGAGGTTGTAGGAAGAAGTGAAAATTGCCAGGTACTCAGTCATCAGCACGATGAGGGGATGGCAGTGAAATTCCTGTGACAGAAAATAGTACATTATACGTAATACATTTAAAACTGTGCTTAAGCAAGCGCTCACCAACGCCTCTACTCCTCCCCTGCACAGAAAGGTACAGCTGCACAGCACTGCTGTTCTGGTAAATCAGGCTTTCTTGTGCACCAGACAGCCAAGGTTGACTTGCAGCTACACATGCCACATCCTTTCAGCTTCTGTGCCTGTGTTTGTGAACCTGTGGCACATGAAGCCATCACCTGAGGCACATGAGGTACCTACTGCACATCCACTTGCCCTCATCCTTGCTCAGTGACATGGTGAGCAAACTAAGCTTAAAGCCAAGAGTACCTCAGGGTTTCAATAGTACACCCTTATCCTCAAAAAACAGCTTCAAAGGTTAGAAGAGGGGAGGGCTACAGAGAAGAAACACACAGCACAAAATCGTCATGGGATTTTGAAGCGTGGGAAAAAAGTACCAAACGGGGCAAAGCACAGGAGAGAAAACGAGGATCTGCACCCCTAGAATAGCCAAAAGGGTAAAGAAACTCAGACAGGGTAAAGAAACTCAGACACCCAGAATTTTAAAACACCATGTCCAAAATGCCTTACCATACCATACCCACTCCAGCTGCTGCTTCCAAGCTCTGCAGGCAACCTGCAACGGGACTGTCAATGTCTGAAAGGCCCTTGGGAAGCAGCCTCACACACAAGGGAGGATAATGGGAAGAGAGGAAAATGAAAGGAAAAAAGAAACTGGACAGAGATCAAACCCCCCCCATGAAACTGAGCAGTAGATTCTTTGAGTGCCCTTAACAACACAGGCCTCCCAGGAGAGCTGAAGGCTCCTAGCACCTCTGGGAGGGTGCCTGGCATTTACCCAGGATCAGACCAGAAAATAACAGGCTTTTCTACATGCCCGAGATTCTAAATTAAAACAAAACACAAATGACAATCTAATATTGTAACATAATTTCAGATTCCGTTATAAATCCTAACTTCATTAAACTGATTGTATTATGGGGGGAAAAAATCATCTAGCATCCCTGCTGTTTATTTTATTTCCTGCTGACATGACAATTTAAACTGATTAAAAAGTCTTCTCAATTATTTTCCAAAATGTATAAATATCAAACCAATCTGATCCTAACTAACTACAATGAACCTTCCAAATAAATGGGTCTATTTAGAATTGCATCTGTAGGGTCCGTAAGAACAGTTCCAGTGACATCAAGTGCAAGTTCATGTACTCACAGAACTCTACTCCCAGCAGGAAGTACTTAACTTCCCTAGCAAGTTTTAAGAACTCAGCTTCTGTTCCAGAAACATCTTCAGAATAAGTGAACATTAAATAAGTGATAATACATGTTACAATAAATTTCTAATTTTTCATCCCAGTCCAGAAACAAGATGATACTTCTGCCAGGAGAAAATTTAAAGGAAAAAAGAAAAAAAGGCAAAATTAAATTCTAATTTAATACAAGTTAGCTAAAAGAAAAAAAAAATTAAAAATAGATCATTTAGCTATGTGCTAAATGTTTTTTGGTTTTCTAAATTTTCCTTGTTTATGATGAAAACCAAGTCACAATGACTGTGATTCTCTACACATTTTTGGGTAATTTTCAACATCTAAATATCCCTGACTAAAGCAAGGTTGAATATTATCATATATTTTCAGGTTTTAACTCATAGCATGCAACACTAGGTCTTTAATATAGCCATGCAAAACACTATATGTACATATAGATAGTGCCTCAAGGATTGCAGAGGGGAACCCCTCATGCCATCGGTTGCACAACTGAGGCACACAAAGGAAGAGAGCACCTGAGACAAAGCATCCTTCTTTTAAAATACATCATGTAAATTAGAAATAATTAGGCAATGTTTTTCCTCTCATCTGCATATGCCAATTTGAGGTAGATGTCTATTTGAGGTAGAAAAAAAATAAATCTTTTTTGCTGGGACTGGAAGACAGGTAACTGTAGTTCTATAAGAATAAGATTTGCTCCATCATTGCCATCCAGAGCTGGGCTGCCTGTTCCTCAGAGCTTTCTAGGTGTTCATGACATGACAGCACTGAACCTGCTGGGAAGAAATAGCTGTTGTGTCTGGGTTGAAACTACTGAAGGAAAATACCTGGATTTAAACCATGAATTAAAGTGCATCTCTAAGTACTCTGCACAACAACCAGGAAGAATGCCCACGTGTCCATTTCTAAAAGTGTATAAAGAAAGAAAGAAAGAAAAAAAAAAAAAAAGACAGCTGTGCTTTGCCAGGGTTGCTCAAGAGACATTTTTTACAGGAGGCTTTTAAATTACAAGATCTGCATGAGATATAAATTGTGCATTTGCACAATTTCTCCTACACTAATTAAGCATCTTGAGACAAAAGTAATCCAAGAACATCTCTTGTCCACATGTGAAATATAACTTTTGCCCCACATCCAGACCTTGATATTCAATCCAAAGTCCATTCAAACTCCACTAGAGAGAACTTACTGAATTGTCTCTGATTTTAACAGGAGGGGATGACACAGAGCCTCCCTTAAACAGGCTGATGCTATGCTCAGTGTCACACAGAACACACTGCAGTGAATTTGGAGGCACCGCGCACTTCACAGTTGTCACTTCCCGGCACTGCAGCCATCTGGCCGGCCTGCCAGTTCCTACGGCAAGCGCAAGCTGCTGCCACTTGTGCTGAGAGAAACTTCCACTTCCCACTGGCTGCATAAGGTCTGAGCTCCCCAGAAGACCTGCTCTGGTCTCCACCTGGAGTGGAGCCGACACTGGTCACTTCCGGAAGCCGAAACAAGCGTGAGAGGCCACACAGCGGGTAACCTCTTGCTCTGAAGATCCAGTTCGGCCTCAGTATTTCTGTGCATAATGAAGGTTTTAAAAAGACCAGGAAGCATCTTCTCTGAAGCCTTTCCCCTGCACCCACCCAGTCAGCCTGGTACGCTGAACAGCCTCACAAGCTGGTCTCAGCTCAGAAATGTGCCCCATGAGAGCTGTGTCTGGGAGCTCTGTGCCGGCAGGACACACTGCACACCCAGCCCCAGGGAGTGCACCGCATCCCTCCCCAGCCCACAGGCTGCTGGATTTCATGCTAAGGAGCTCCTGAGGGGGATGTGCTTCCAGCCCTCCTCTGGAGAAGGGCAGGTTGCCATGACAAAGGCCTTTGAGAGAAAGAGGTGTGGGATGGAAAAATAGTATGTGAGAAACCTAGAGGGGAAAAATACAGATCTCAGTTCAGCATTCGCCATCATTTGTCAACACACAGTCACTGGGATCTGGAACGTTGGTCCATATTCCCATATAACATTACTGTAGCCAGTAACAGGCTACAACTGCCCTAAAATCAGGAGAGGCTGTCTGAAGATGGGAAGCAGATATAAACATGCTGTATAAAAAGAACTCAGGATACAGTGATCCTGATGAAGAAAACTTCCCCAAAGCAAGGTGTCCTAACATCACTTCAAGCAACCTTTATTATCAAATGCTGCCAAAGCAGAATCACTGCAAGCAGAGGTGCCTTTCTCCAAGGCCTTTACAGGTCCTTCCCAATGGCCTTAAGAAAGCTTTAATCACCTGAGCCACCTGCCACCATCTTATAGATTGCACAGGCCTTGCTGCAGTAAAAACAAGCTTGCAACTGTTTTTTCAAAATTATAGCTTATGTTTCTAAAGTTTCTCTGTCCCAAGAGGTCTCAACAAGGTCTGAACAGTTCTACAGAAGAATATGAACAGGAGTGAGAGAGGGAAGAGGCAGATCCTGTCACAGCACTGAGAGTCTTAATCCTGTTGTCTCTTCTAGATTTAAGAAATAAAGAAATATGGTATTGCATAATAAGTGTCAAAATTGTGGAGTTCTACAATTATCAAGCAATCAGAAAGCTGGGAAATCCCACTGCCCTGAAAGGCAGAGTGAAAGACAGCTTCATTTTCCTGAACTGAATTTTTAACACATTGTACACAAAAGCCAGTCATTTCCCTCTCTCCCATTTGTTGTAGGGGATCCATTTCAAAACAACATTTCCTTGCTTCAAATCATGCCTGTCATTACAATCCCAAAGCACACAGGCTATACACACACTGTCCCTTAAAAGCAGTGACTGCTGGGTTGGAAATACATCAGCTGGATATAATGGGAACAGCGACTGCCTACCTCCTCCCTGAACCCTATGGAGAGATCTCCCTATTCCCTTCCCTCTGCAGCATCTGAGCCTTGGCACAGAGTCAGCTGGCAGTGCCACTTCAGATACAGCTCCCCCTTGTCCCCTCTGCTCTCAGGGAGGTGGATCCAGAAGGAATGCCGTATTTGTATGTCCCAGCTCTCAATCTCCCTGTGCTCAGACTCTTCCCATTTTCCCCACAGGTTTCTATCCTTTGCCTCCAGCTTTCTTCTCCAGCTTCATCCTCCCAGCCAGCACTGCACCTCATGTTTCCTGCTCACATCATACCTGTTGGCAATACTTGCGTTGCTGCCACTGCCGCTGTGTTTTCTTGCCCGGCTCAGCCTCCGCGTGGGCTTTGGGTCTTGTAGTCCAGGACTTGGAACTGAGGGGAAGGTCGAGGCATAGCCATGTTCACACTCTGCATGAGAATCAACAGGCAGAGTGTAAAAAAAAAAATAATTTAAAAAAAAAAAAGAGTAATTAAAAAAAAAAAATAGTCATCAGGCAGGCATCACCACCAACCCGTCCGCCCAGCTGGGGAGGTCCTTCACCACAACAGCTCAGGGAAATGACTGATGATGCATTCATAGGGAAGTGGACTGGGAGGTGGAGAAAAGAGAGGAAGGGGAGTGTAAAGGTTCTGCCAACCTTGGAGGAAGGACACCACCAAACACCTGAAAACATCAAAATAAACATGACAGCCCAGAGAGCACCTCCTATCTCTCTTCTCCAAGCTATCTGAACCAGGCAAACCAGGCATATTTCATCACCGAGGTCTCTGCAAAGCCAGAACCACCACCATCCTCCCTGCTCTGTGGGGAATTTTCACACCAATCCCCTTTTCCTTCGAGAAATCGCATTCACCTCAGTCTCCCCGTCTCTGCAAACACATTCCACCTCATCCACCACCTCCAGGACCTGTCAACCCCTGTGTCTCATCAAACCCCTCACTGTTGGGGATTTACCACCAGCCCTCCAGCAAACACTCGCTCCGATTCCCTTCTCTGGGGTCACTCTCACCCCTCCGCAGGGATCTCTGACCCCAGTCCCGCTCCCCCAACGGATGGCTGTTACCCCAGCACCCTTCCTCCGCCCATTACCTCTCTCCCTTCGCTCCAGATACTCGGCCGCCTCCAGCAGCCGCTGGATGTTGATCATCTGGACCTGCTCCATGGCCCCCAGGCCGGCAGCCGGGGGACTCCGCAGCCCCGGGCCCCCTTCCACCCCCACGCTCCCAGCTCCACCGCTGGTAACAGGGGCGGCTGCGGGGGGGAGGAGCAAGGGATCGCCGTCTCTCCCCAGTACTCGGGCCTCCTCACAACGACAGCTGTCTCGTCCCGGGGGGGTAGGGGTTGGCTCTCCCGGGAGGGCGAGGGGTGGCAGTGGAACACGCGAGGAAATTCCGGAGGAAGGGCCGGGACCGGGATCCTCCCGCCAGGGGAGGCAGCGAGGCCAGGGTTATTCCTGACCCAGACCCGTCCCTACCGCCCAGCCGAGCGCTGCCCCCCACACAAGCCCCGCTCCGGCCCGCAGCACGCCCCGCCACCCCACCGAGTCCCGGCCCGATTTACCCCCACTTCGGGCCCTGCCAGGATCCAACCCCCTCGGCCCTCCGCCCGGGCTCACCCCCGGCCCTGACCGGCCCCTCAGGCCGCCACGCCCCGCCCCGCCTCGCGCCGCGCGCCTGCCGCCCCCGCCGCCTCGCACCACTTTGTTTACCTCTGCCCGGCGCTCACGGGAGAGGGGCGGGGCGAAGGCCCGCTGGGGCGCCTGGGAAATGTAGTTCTCCGCCCGCTAGCGAGCACCGCATGGCGGTGGCTGCACGGGGCAAGTGCCGTGCCCTACGCGTGGGGCTTCCCGAGGCAACGACTGTGTGCTCTGCGCCTAAGGCGACGGTTCCATGCCCACCCTGGCCATGAGGAACAGACGGCTGTGCACCAACCCAGGCACTGAGGTGACAGAGGTTGCCCAGGCCCTGAAGTGGCTGGGCCCTGAGGTGACGGCTCCAAGCCCACCCAAGCTCTGAGTTGATAGTGGAGGGTGGTGGATCAGTAGAATATGTTCCCCAGGGAGGTGGTTGAGGCACCATCTCTGGAGATATTCAAGGTGAGGTTGGCCAAGGCTCTGGGCAGCCTGGTCTAGTTGAGGATGTTCCTGCTCACTGCATGGGGGCTGGACTAGATGACCTTTGGAGGTCCCTTCTGGCCATAAACATTCTATGATGCTGTCAGCTCACAGTTCCTGGTGCATCAGCAGCACAAGCAAAGCAGCGCTCCCAGCCCATAGATGTGGCTTTAAATGGTGGGGTGATGAGCAGGCAGGCACAGCTTCCCCCTAGCTATGGCCATGGCCACAGCCACTGCCCATGGGGCAGCCACCCACAGGCGATGGGCCCTACCACACCACAGCAGCCTGCATCACAGAGCTCCACCAACACTAGGGGAGAGGCGGACACCGCCTAGCAGGGACGTGCAGCCACTTAATCTCTCTCCTTGCAAGCACCAGGGCTTACCACATGCCAAAGTGCCAGGACTGTGTCTAGAGAGGCTACAAAAGAAAAATCTGCAGCCACAGGGTGGGAGCTTTCCACATCTCACCTGTGGAGATGTAACTAAGGACAAGGGTGCCAGGCGCTGAGAAGTCACACCTAGAGTAACTGATTCGGTGTTTCAGGTGAGAGACAGGTTCAAGCAACATTTTTTAAGGGGAACGCAGCCCTTTGAGATCACATACAAAAGATCTCACAGAGAGCAACCTCCCCATATACAGTTTTGTATATTTGAAGCAGCATATGAACAAGTAACAACAGTGACCATCTTAACATTTTAATAAATATTGTCACTTCTACATGCTGCAGTCTGATCTCTACCCTTTTCAGCATCTTGACAATATATTAACATCCTGATTTTCATACAGGCACAAACCATCATGATCCCTTCTGTAACACTGAATTTTTCCAACTTTAGCATTTACTGAAATGGAGATTAAAAAAATACTAGTATTTAATTCTGTGATACCAGTCTAAAATATCTACAGTTACAAAGAGATCAGAGAACATAAAAAAATCGGGATCAGAACATCCAAAGTAAAAATCAGAAGCTCAAAATGATACTGACTTAGAAACCCTCCAAGGATTTTTCTCTAACTCGGTTATGTTTCATGAGTCTGAACCTTTGGGCTGTGACTGGTTACATCTGCAAGCATTCCTCCACCAGAATAGGAGTTGGAAAAGCACCTTTAAAAAAACCAGGAAAGCTCAGATTCTCAATTAATGGCCTGGGTCTGGTAGCAGGAGCTTTGAGCAGAGCACAAAATACCAGGAGACTCGTGATCAAGAGTGCAAGAGTTGGCAGCAGTCAACTTGAGAAGGTCTGAAAAAAAGTGGATTCAGGGTAGCTAACTTTTCTTAAAGCACACTTTGCTGATTCACCATTTCTGAGGTTTTCTCAGAAAATGCAGACTTGCAGCTGATGGAGGTAAAAATAATACCACTGTTCAGTTCTTACACAGACCTTTTCATCTCTGAGTCTCAAACAGTTGATTTGTTTTGTTTCTCTTAAGATGATGGGACAGTTGAAGAATAAAGGAAGCTGGGACACCTTCAGGGCCATGCCTCCCACATTCTGCACTGTGGAAAAGGGTGCCCCAGCCCTTACTTGGGCAGGACTGACTCCCTTCCCATCCCGACACTGAGCCAGACCACAGCACTTGTGAAAACTGCCTTTTGTCTGGGGGAGAACTCAGAACGAAGTATTCGCCCTCTCCCCTCCTCTTTTTTTTTTTTCTACACTGGAAACTGCTGATAGAGCAAACTGTTAAAAGCACATGGCAAGTTTCAAATCTGAGCAGTTTCAGGAGTACTTACGTGAGCTTAGGTTATTCACAAAGGGAAAAGGACACACAGCCCTGAAACAGCAGGGTTAACTCGAGCATTTCTGGGCTCTAATAGTGCCTCCTCTAATCTGCTTCCAAAACCAGGGAGCCATTTTCCTCTCAGGATTAATACTAAACATTAAAAAACCCCAAATAAAACAAAAGCCAAAAACCAACAACAAAACACAAGCTCCCCCCAAAATACCCATGATGAAGCCCCAGACCACTGCAAGACAGGTTCTTGTCAGCATCCACTATCACTAGTTTTTCTGATGGCACATTTGGAGATAGGTGGTGCCACTTTAATGATTAAACAAGGAGAGCTAGGTCTGGAAAATGAAGGGGTAGTTTAGGAACATACCAAAGTGTCAGATTCCAGAAGCTAGCTCTAGACACAAAATAAGAGAGCATGAAGGAGAGGGACACTGAAACACGTGGTGAATTAAATCAGCATTGGAATGAAGTAATAGCAGGATCAGTTCTGTGTGAAATGATGTAGGATCCATTTACACATCAGCTCAGCTTCCAAGTCTTTGTTTCTGAAGTAAACAATGTACAATTAGAAAAAAAAAATAAATTTATGTGTGAAACAAAGACAAATTGGAGAATAAACTGTAGGATATCTTCCCAAAGAAGGAGCCCTGAAGAGACAGTCAAGCCAGTTGCGGAGCCACAGCAGATCTGCAAAATCTTTCAGTTGCCATCCCAAGTGCTTGTGTGGGCAGGTCAGCCTGCAAAATGCCAGTTGTATGTGAGAGAAAAAAAAGTGGGTGGAAAGTGAATGGCACGAAGCGGCCCAATGCTATTCAACTGCTGACCAAAAACCCCCCCAAAGTCACATTTTAAATGTGGTTGAGCAATCCACAGTCAATGCTGGGGAGGGGCAAAGGGAAGAGTATTTTAGGGGAGAATGAGATCATTTAATTTAGTGGTTCCAAATGATCTGTAAGTACAGTTTTCTGATTATAAGTGCTTGCTGCTTGGCATCCCTTCTGGCAGCTGTGATTCACTTTCATTGTGTGTTCTGCTGCTTCGCCCTTTAGAAAGGGGCTTTTTACATTTTATTAAATGGCACTTCGGCAGTTCTCCATTTCCAACCTTAATAATGGATTTGTTAATCTCCCTGATAGCCTTTCCCTCCTCCTTAGCAACAATTTAAATATCCAAGAAGAAATCTGCATTGCAGAAATCAATTAATATTTACATCTGAAATGCTGCTGTACTATTTTAATCAAGTAGAACAGATGTGGTCTGCTTTTTACCAACATCACCATTTTCATTAAAGTAGCATCTTCCATCAGGGAAATCTTCAAAGAGCTTTCCAGAAAGTAATGTTTTAAGCTTCTCAAACCTGCAATGACTTTAGCTCTTCTTTTTCCACTCTGCAGGAAGGGAAACTGAGGTGTAAGCAGCATAATCACTCACATGAAGACACACCCTAAACTAGAGGTGGAACAGGAACACAACTCCTGAATCAAGATGCCCAACCCTCTGCTTTGAACACAAGGCTGAGAAATAACAAAATGCTTTGTAATGTCAAAGTTATTATCAATAATACTTTGACTGATCTGCCCAGTTTTCCAGTCCTGCTTTGTCTTTTTCTCAAATCCCATTTGCAACCTCTGGAAGGAACATAAAGATGGAAACACTTGAAAGAGCTTCCTTTGTCCACCTTCACATAAAGCCTGCAACTTCTTAGTTTTGCTTTCAAAGCCTTGAAACCTAACAGTCCTGAAACCAGGACATGAACAGAGATCCCCAGTAGGAATCATTCTCTGTTGCTCTCAAATTAATTAAAAGATGCATCGATTCCCCAAATTTCTGGGGATAGCAGATCTATAAAACCATTCAGTTTTTCTAGCTAGGAGAACAACAGCTCTGGCATACGTAAATATCCCACCTACCACCACAAACTGTAACAACCAGGTCTCTATTCTTGTACTCGTGACTGTTAGCAGCTCAGTATTGGAAGACTTGCAGCGGAGGGCTGGAGAACATCCCAAGTCCTGCCTACTCAACACACTCCCAATGCTTGCAGTACTTTCAGTAAGGGAGCTCCACTGCCTCTAGAACATAGCTTCATTTCTCATTTGGGAGCCTCATTCTTTTGCAAAGCATCAGACAATCTCTTCCAGCACTCCCACCGGTGCCTGGAACCCATCCACTGGTGAGGACAGACATTTCTCAGAGCCAAACCACCTAGATATCCAGGAGCTTGAACAAGAATAAACTGAATGCTGTATACCTCACCCTTATTCAAAGACTAAGCTCTTCCAATCAATAAGGCTAAAGCCACACATGCTCCATCTCTTCAGGATACTTGCTCGTCTCCTCTTGGAGACATGTTACTCTCTTTTCAGAACTGCACAGTGCCCTAATTTATTCTGAGTCAGTGACTTATTCTGTGACTTCGGCCAAGACACTTGAATGACCCATCTGCAAAATTAAGTAAGAAAAAAACCCATCATATACAGGATGGGGTCCTTCAGCTAAATAGGAAGAACATGCTATTCTTCAGCCAACAGCAGAAGATGCTTATCCACCATCTCTCGGGATACTCTGCTGTCAAAGGATGTGATTGGTTCTCAGCAGCACTTCTGGTACAGTCCCGTGGTTTTAGCTCTGCCCTATCATTTATCCTGCTGTGGCTTCCTTCTGGATTTTATGTTGAGGTCCAAACAGTGTGAGTCAAAATAACCCAACCTGGAAGTGGCTAACGCATGAATCACTGTGGCCAGGTCATGAACCAGGAGGAATGAAAGGGGTTTATTGTAAGCTGGATGAAAAATATATAAATAAAAGAGCCCCATACTGCTCCTTATGTCACATCACCATAAGATCCAAGACCCATCTATACTAACCTTGAGCCATGTGTTCTGCTCTCAGGGACTCAATGGGAGCTCTCCACACACACTGAAGACAGTCTTGGCTCCTTCTGCTCTCCACTAATTATAGGTCTCTGATACCTCTTTATTTTCACTTGTAAAAAAAAGACCCCAAATAACACATTAACAATGAAAGGAGCCACATGATGAAGATACTGTTGAATCACTCTCAAGGCACAGTCTTCCTTTTCTGACTTCACAGAGCAAAGAACAAATCTAAGGTCACCCATTTTTTATTCCTGTTCAGAAGGTCAATAAGTATAGCCAGCACTTGAAGAAGATCTAACCATCTTCTGTGAGGGCAAAAGTCTACTGTCCCATGCTTTCACACCTCTACTAGACTTGTGAATATGTACACCACTGTTACAGTGACTTGTTGGCCTTCATGCTTTTAGAAGAGGATATGGCAATATAGGTCTGTATCTGTAGTGAGATCAGTATACATTACATACCATGTCTATTACAGGTAAGTAATCATTTCCAAAGAATTAATCACGTGTTTACGCAACTCCTACTGACAAAAGCATGAGTCCACACATACAAAAGGGATGCCAGGCACATGTTAAACCTCAGTTTTTACTGCAGGTCCCTCTAAAACTATCTTCCAAACTCCAGCATTTCAGCTGCTACAGATCTCTAGCCATGCTTATGCAAGAAGTGGCATTTGCAGAGGTTACAGATACGCCAACAAAGCTGCCCTCAGCACAACTTTCATTTCTGAAAACAGCCACTGTAATTTTTTTTCATGTGACGTTGATATTCCTTAGTTACCAAGCTTAAATTTCTAGAAACAGGTCATCTGGAAACCTGTACATGTCAGTTATCAAGGTGTGTTGGGACTGGGTTTTGTGGTCTCGCCATGATAACTGCAGCATGCAGGCAGGCAGCACTGTTACTCATTTCCAGAAGCTAAACTGGAAAAATAATTCTGTTATATTTCAGTCGCTGAAATACTCCAGTTTACCCAAACAGTCTGATAACAGGACCTAGTCTCCCTTACCACTCTACTGTAATATAGATAATTTTTATTCCAATATCTTTTAAAGGTGAGTGAATACTACAAGGGTGGTTTCACTGCTGGTGCTTAAAGGGTCCTCTAAGGGCACTCCTGAAGCACAGTCTCCCCCAGTCATAGACCTGATGGCATATCCTACTCTGCTCTGTGGCTCTCAGCCTTGCAGTTCTGTTTCCATACCATTCAGCCAACCTATGGCCTCTCTGCTTTTATTCACAACCACGACAATGGGATGTGGGACCTATAAATGTAAAGAAAAGAATCTCATTATATCTCCCTGGGCATCAAGTAGGTAGGAGACTCCTGCCTTAACTGCAAGTCCTGACCTAGACATGGAAGAATCCACAGCCCACCTTGCACCACTGATTTGCAGACACAGGTGCATTTTGGGGACTGAAAAGGGCCTAGTAGCTGCTCCTCTGCTACCTGAATGTATGACAGGCACACTCTGGGATAGCTGAGAATTTGGATTCACAAGAAACAGGGTTGCTCTGTCTCCCAGGGGACCACTCTAGCAAACAGCATCCATTCCTGATTGGGACAGTGTTTTATAAAGGTGAATAACCTGGTGCAGCCACAAAAGATTTGGAAGAATGAATATAGACACTGAGTGTGGTTTATCAGAAACTCTGTAAAACTAGTAGGAAAACCATTTGAGCTCATTCAGCCATAATAGTTAAGTTCCTGCTTTTGGCACCCAAACCCCTTCAGCCTCCACACAGCTGTGATGCTGATCTCAGGCAGCATTCCAGCACTTCACCCAGACCCATCCCTGCCCCCTGTCCTGGCCAGGAGGAGACAAACATTTACCTGTCACGTCTATTTTTTTAAGACTGCATTTCCTTGGGCAGGGCACTGTCATTCCCCTACGTGTACAGCACCCAGTGCAACAGGGCTGTGACTCAGCCACCCTCCTGATGGGAGTTACACCAAAACAGCTCGTTACAGCCCTGTGTGACACCATGGTCAAATGACCTGGGCATCCTGCAGGAAGCAGCCGAGCACGGAGCCTACCTACGACTGAGTTTGGCTACAGTCTCCATCACCAAACTTTTTTGAGCTGGTCTCATCTGCTATTGCTAATTGACCGGTTGGAGACTGTAATGAGGAGTGACCAGCCATTACCAACGTCTCTGCCAGGCTTCCAGCACGGGGTGCGCTGAGCAATCAGTCCTGCGCTGACAGACAAAAGGGCATCGTTTCCTCTTGGTGCAATAACCTGAGTTCACATGCAAATTTCTTCCCAGTAAGACTATGTATACACGCTAGGAAAGAACCCTCCTGCTTCTGCAGATATTCCATAGTTTGGATAGAGCCTGTTATTCTCAGAGATTGTTCTCCAATCCCAGCAGCATTTTTCTTTGTTTGGGAGCAACATGTAAAAGCTGCCTGGTTTATGATGATCACGTTCTGAACAGCACGTTCAATAGTTAAGTCTTTGGTTACATGCCATTTTTTCAACCTAAAATGTCCTGATTGCAAATTAAAATATTGAAAGGTGTTTATAGATTGCCTAATAAAAGTGAGGATTTTCAGTATTATGACCGTGATGATTATTAGTGAAAGCTTCAGTGAAAACAAGTGCTAAGGAATGTAGGTGCCTGGATGCAAACATATCTTTTTCAAAATTTAGCAATTAAAAATCCTGTATCCTGCTGTTCTGCTCATTTTCCAGTTCCAAACAAGGAGATGCATAAAATGATGCATTTTTCAATGGAGCATATAAAAGACCAGAAACTATCCACCTCAATGGCAAGAAAAATCCTAACACACCCTCCCCCCATAAAAAACCCCACAGGATTATGACAGTTCCCCTTGAAGACAGGAGCAGTCTTAAAGAAAAAAACTCAAAACCAGACCAGCAGTCTCACACTTGCTACCCAAAGCACCGGTGCCCACAGTCACCAATTGTCGCTGGTGCCTCCCGTCATTTTCCTGCTCGCAGCCGCCGGCCGCGGTGCTGCTCTGCTCCTCAGCCTCACGGCTTTGCGGATTCATTACGAAACAACAAGGTGCACGTGAGAAATGCAAACAAACAAACCACCCCAATATTAATTCAACTTTCGCAAACAGAAGAGCAGCCGGGATTTGTTCTGGGCGAGCAGAGAACAAGGGGTTTCAGCTCATCACCACCACAGCTTTAGCGGCAGAGCAGCTTATCCGCAGCGGGATCCCTTCCCTTAGAAGCCTGCGTGCACGCAGCTGCTCCTGCAGAACAAGGGCACCCTATACTGCCACTTGAGTGGGACCTATAGCTGCCATAGGGGTGAGCGCCAAGGGGAGGGTGATGGTGACGCACAGTTAGGGACTCGCTGATGCCTTTGTAAAGTTAAAATGAAAAAGAAAACGCTGCACAAGCTCCATGAAGAGAAGTAAACAAAGGAGAAAAGAAAACTGAGGAGGAAAGAGGTAAAATAAAAAAATAAACAAACAAAACCCCAAGGAAAAAAAAAAAAAGATACATAGAAAATAAATCAAAATAAAGACTGAAAGAATGAATAACAGGGAAACCCAAGGAAAAGAAGAGCAAAGTGCCGTTTGGGGAGAGGAGTCCGGGACTCCCAGCAGCGTTTAGATGTGACCCTTCCCGTGAACAGCGGCTCCTGGAACCCCCGGGCTCTACCCCCTCCCCCCGGGGCTGCTCTCCCCATCGGCCTCGACCCCCCCCGCCGCTCCACTCCGCGCCCCGCTCGGCAACGCGTGACGTCACACGGGAGACCCCGGCGCCGCACATTGGCGGAGCGGAACGCGCGGCCCCGCCCCCCGGGAGGCCGCCGCCAATGAGCGCGACGAGCTGCCTCCATGTGCGAACCATGTGGCTACGGGGGCGGGGCGCTGGCGGGCGCAGCGCCGCGGGGTCGCGGGTGTCTGCTCCGCGCGGGGGACTCCGCGGGCGCGCAGCGCTGCAGAGAGCTCGGCGGTCCCTTTGTTCCCAACGCACTTCTTCCCTGCCGTGTCGCCGTCTCTCGTTAATTTCGTCCCGCTCCGGAGAGCACTCCGCAGGGGAAAGGCGCAGGCTACGCGCACCCTGCGCGCCCGCGGAGCAGGAGGCTGTCGCCGCGGCTGGCCGCCGCCCCGCATCGTGCGCTCGTCCTGCCCTGTGTCCCGTCCCGTTCCCTCCACCTCCTCCCCCCTCCCGCCGGCTACCTGGCGAGCGCTGCCGCTTGCCTACGTGACTCTGCCCATGCCCCAACGGGGGGAGCGGGGACGTGTCACCGCCTCCTCCCCCGCCGCTCGTGCTCCGCCACCGGCTGCGCGCGGCCCCTCTCCGCGACCCCCCTCCCCGCCGAGCCCGCCTTCCCCCTGCTCCTCGCTGATCTGTTCGGCTCTCCATCCCAAACTTTCCTCCCGAGCCCGGTCTCCCTGGTGGCGGCGAGGGGGGGTCCCACTCGTGCCTCCGCCGCAGCGGGGGTCCCACGCATGCCTCCGCCGCGGGGGTTGCAGGCCGTCCCCGGAGCCCTTTGTCACTGTGTCCCCAGCCCCTACAGCCAGCCAAAAGTTTGGATTATTGTTTTTCTCCCTTTCACCTCCCCGCCGGTCACGCACACGCACGGACACAAGCCCGCACTTACTTTTATTCTCCTTCTCGATCCGCTCCAGGTAGCTGGCGGCCTCCAGCAGCACCTGCACGTTGTAGAGGAAGGTGTCCATGCCCGCCGCGGGGCTCGTATTGCAAATGTCCCCCAGGGGGCACCGGGCCCCACCGGCCGCCCCCCCTGCACCCCGCGGCTCCCTCCGCGGCCGGCCGCGCTTCCCCATGCCCCGCCGCGCCGCCGCCTCCCTGTGCGGCGCTGCGTGCGCGCCTGTCCGTCTGTCCGTCTGCCGGCGAGCCCGGCAGCCGCTGCGGTCCTAGCGCTGCCGCCACCGCCCGCCCCGGCGTTCTGTCGCCCCACGGGCCGCCGCTGCCTCCGTCCCGCCCCCCCCGCGCCCCGGCGGGGCGGCCCAGCCCGACCGCGCCTGCGGAGTGCGAGCGCCGGCGGCAGCGTGGCTCTCGGCGCCGCGGGATGAAGTGGGAGCTGCTGGCGGGGCTGGGGCAGACGTGTCCCGCGGTGGGGGAACCAGCGGGTCAACCCCCTGCAGTCCCAGGATGTCCTGTACCCTCTCAGCGGCAAACGACCCCCTGGAAACGAAGGAGCTGTGACGCCAGCAGTGGTGGCACCGAGCTCCCGGGGATGGTGGCACGGCACTGGCAGTGCCAGTGTGGCAGTGGGGACTCCGTTGCACCTGCACCAAGGACACAGAGGCACAGGAACTGCTCAAGAACCCAGGGTGACAGGCAGGGGGGGGCCTCTGCTGTGCAGAGCTCTGGGATTCAGACCCGAAAATTAATTGATAAATTACTTTTTTCCCAACGCACCAGCCTCCCCCAGCCCTTATCCACCCCTGCAGGACCTAGCTCAGGGCTGGCACAGTGTAGCTGGGGCATATCCTTGTTTTCCCCTTGTTTTTCAGCAAGGCAGGTGGAGAAAGGGCACTTGTGCCCTGGGGGCAGAGTACAGAACCTGAGGAGGACTGAGGAGAGTGAATCTTCACCCTTCCAAAAGCTATCTGCAGTTTCATGCCCCTGAGTTTTGAGGGGGCAGCAGGGGGTGACCCTGCCCTCCAACTTCCTCATGGTGGCAACGCCCGAGCCATGGTGCTACGCCAGCTGCATGAAACCCCGCTCCTGCCCAGCCGGTTGGGTTGGTCTGAACCCGCCGAGGAGGCCTACGGGAGTGGCTGGGGTGAAGCATTGCCCCAGAGATGTGCTGGGGCATGGGCACCTGCTGATATCCAGCTGCTGTGGGGCTCTGCAGGCCTCACCTCGTTCATCAGCTTTGCAAGGGCCAGAACTGGCTGGAGGTAAGGAGAGGAGAGGTCAAAGTGGCACCTGAAAGATGCCCCACTAGTGTGTGTTAATTGGTACCTGGAGCCTGCAGTGTCACAGGGACTTGAATCATCTGAGAGGGGATGATGCCCCAAATGGCAGCTCATAGAATGAGGTCTCTCTGGCTCCCAGTTGCTGGAGGATGGCAGGCTATTTTTGCGAAGCATGGCTGCAGAATGTCATCAGTCACATGCTCTTCCCAGGGCATGTATTGGAGCAGGTCTGGGTCTCTGAGTGGCCCAATGCAGCCATTCCTGTGGCACCTTCATGTTGGCAGTACCATATGGATGACTCATTCATCCCAGGCTGCTGCTGGATCAAAGATGCTACAACTTGTCCCATTATCACATTTATCAGAGTTCCTCTACATCGTACCGCTCAAAATGGGCTGATGGATGGCACAGGATGGACCAGCAGTACCTGGAGATGGGAAGTTTGTGGAAAATTAGGAAGCAGGGGAGGCACAAAGCATTAGTTTGATTTAGATGTGGCCAGGACAAGGGTGGGGAAAGGCAGAGGTGAGAGCTCGCTCACCACCCACAGGATCTGACCATCCACAAGAGCATGACTTTGGCTGGAAGAGCAGGGTCTGACCAGAGCTGGGGGTGGAGGGACCCAGGCTGAGCCATAAAGTACATCCAAGCAAGGAAAGAACTCAAAATGTAATTGGCTTTTATTAACTCCACTAACTAGCTGAGATAAGACATGATTCCCACTTTGCAAGTATGCACCAGCAAACACTCCCATTAAAACATCAGGTATAAAATCTCTGGCTTTCTAATTGCACAGGGACAGAGCTGGAGATGTGACTCTGCTCTGGTTGTGTCTGCTGGAAACCTGGGCACACGCAGATGCCTAAATCGGCAGAGCGCTGAGGGCATGTTTCTGCCAGCTCACCAATGGGGAGAAGGCTTTCTGTGCCCTCACCAACGGGGAGAAGGCTTTCTGTGACCTCACCAACGGGGAGAAGGCTTTCTGTGACCTCACTAATGGAGAGAAAGCTTTCTGTGACCCTAACTGTAAGTCCGAGAAGTCATTACTGAAACCATATCAAAGGCAGCAGAGGCAGCCAGCATCTGACTGCTTAAAAATCACATGATTTAAAAATCTCAGTCCCTCTCCCAGAAGAAGAGGAAGGTGCAGATGCTTATCTGGGGTTCATACTGCAACTCTCGTGACTAATGGCAGCACTCTCTGTTGCCTACTGCATTTCTTGCTCCTCCTCGAGCACCTGCATAACCTTTCTCCTAGGATTTTTTGAAGGCTTTATATGAATTGATGCTGATTCATCCCTTGGTAGCAGGTACTACTTCTGGTGTGACAGGGTTTGAAGCCATAATAATAATAATTTTGATTCCCTTCCCTTCCAGCTTAATTCTGAGATTTTTTTTTCTTTAAAGGTACTTCCACACAGAACAGTGATCTGAATTATAAGTCTCACCAAACAGTTTGCTCTGGAAGGGCTTGACTAGCTCTGCTGTGGTTGGTCAGCCTGCAGGATGTCTCAGATGCTCCTGAGAACTGTGATGGGTCTGGCCCAGCTTTAAGCACCAGCTACCAGCCCCAGAGCTCCTGCATGGGAGAGAACCATGGCCCAGACCTTTTGATGCTTCTTCTTCTAATATTTTCTCTCTAGGCATCCACCCTGTCCACCATCAGCAGGGTACTGAATTGACCTGGCTGTCCTCATGCAGCAGCCCCAAATCACACCTCCCATATGAATACTGGCAGCCTGTGTATGTCTGAGTTCTTCATGGAGAAGTGTTGGAGGCTGTGCCTGGACAACTTCTACAGTGGCAGTCCTTATCCCATGAGGTTTGTGCTCATAGAGCAAGGCACAGCTCAGGCTCTCTCCTGTTAATGATGCCAGGAGGTGCAAGGACTCTTGCCTGTCCTGCTGCTCCTGGGACACAGGAGGGTTATGGGCTTTCCATTTCCAAGGGAATGGTCCAAGGGCAGGATCTCCAGGGGCGATGGGCAGGAGAAGTGGAATTTCTAGGTAATATGTTATGTTGCAAAAAAAGCAGTGGGCAGGGGAAAGCACATGGGCAGATCAGAGAGACAGCATAGAAAGCATTCTAAGGGAGGAGGTTTTGCAGTATCAACAGCTCTGCAAAATCCAGCAGATCCAGCAGCCGTGATTTGGCACCCTCACCCACAGCAGTCTTCTAAATACAGCCAATTAAGGGTGTACTTTATTTGTCTTCTCTTTTACTTTGTTTACCATTAGAGCTCACCCTGAAGGTTTATTCTTTATTTTTCACCACAAGGTAATGTGGAGCTGTTTTTCAGATGGGCGTGGATGAATAGAGTGCAGCCATGTGGGCCCATGGAGCAGCAGATGGGCTGAGCCACTGTCACAGCCCCGCTGCCCATGCCACCGGCACAGCCCCACTGCCCATGCCACTGACACGGCCCCACTGCCCAGACACGTCACTGAAGCACTGCTCACCATGTGGGAGATTCCTGGACCTTTCATCAGCAGCTGGTGGCCACACGCTGCCGTCGGTATGATGTGGCAGGGTGAGGGGAGCAGGGCCTGTGGGTGCACAGGTTGGGTGCCCACAGTGTCGCTGCTAAATTCATACTCATGGAAATGGAAAAAAAAAGAATCCACCCCACCCTTTGGGGTCAGGCCAGGTAAGAGGTAAGATTGCCAGAGTGATTTTGTTTTGCAGTGCTCCATAACACACCAAAGGGTGGATTTAGGCGCAAAGCTGCCAGTTTCAGAGTTGCCAGAAAAAAACCCTGGGTTAGAAAATGAGCATCCCGCTCTGCTCTGCAGTGGGTGTCTTCGGGCATGTGGGTCATGCCCTTGTTGGGCTGAACAGTCAAAAGCAGCTGCTGCTCTGAGTACTCAGGGCAAGTCCCCTTTAGTGGGTGCATTTTGACATTGTCCTGGTGGTATCACACACTCACAGCCACTGTTTCCCCATACTGCAGGTGTTATCTGTTCAGCTTGTTCCAGTGGCAGCACCAGTGTAAATCACGCCCTGGACAGGCTTGGCAGGGTTTGGAGAGGATTTGAAAGGGTGAGGGCCAGGACAGCCCTTGGTTTCGGTCTGCAAAGGCTCCTGGAGGCACCTGCTCTCTCTCTTTTCCGGCTAATCCCATTGTAATCCTTTTATAAAATTTCACCTGCCTTTAAAAGTCTGCTGCTGCCCTTTTGGAAGGACAAACCTGTTTTCCAAGCGATAATTGCACTGCCCATCTGCCAAGGGCAGGCGTTTCTCACTGCACAAGAGTGATAGCAATGTATTAAAAAATTGTTTGGAGGGCTATCGCGTCTCTCTCTTTTTTTTTTTTTTTTTTTTTTTTTTTTTTGATTTGGTGGTTGTGGGGGTGGCCTTGGGCTGGTCTGGAACTGTAGTACCCTTCGGGGGAGGCAGGTGTCGGCCC